>JAJAGP010004077.1:21679-57184 GCA_025084515.1 Ancistrus triradiatus | reverse complement strand
GATGGATTGGCACCCTGTCTAGGGATGTTCCTGCCTGCGACACCAGCTATCCATTATTAGAAAATGAATTAATTAATTCAATATTAACACCCCAGAAAATTATTATAAAAATGTGACTAAAGCCTATGGATATATGTTTTACTCTTTCTTTTTTAAATCACCTTAGTGTTTAGTAATTCTAATACAGTCATTCATGTCATCATGCCAAACCTCCTTCTAAGCATGCCCCACAGTTTCTGTGGTCATTGTACAATTGTTGTGTGGATTTTTAGGATTGCTCTCCTCCTTGAGGATTCAGCTACATGCCAGTTTTAGCTTCCTTGGTGATGCAGCCAGATATACACTTAAGAGTTTTTTGTGCTTCATATAGTCCCCAATGACATTTATTTTAACAAGATTCCTAGGGCCTTCAGCCCTGGAATGTCACAAAACCTCCACCATGCTTAAAAGGATTTGGTTCTTTAATATTTTGAAAATCCATCCATTTTAGTTCATATAAAGCATTACACTCCCTCCACCGTCTTGTTTTATTTCCACAATGCGTCCTTCTAGTGAAGAAGTGTTATCGTTATGTCTCTGAATGGACTGCAGCTACACAGCCCCAGATTCAACACTGTGCATTACACCGTGTTGTGACACATTCTTCCCATAAGTAACATTAAAAGTTTCTGTAACTTCTGCTTCAAGTAATCCTATATATACACACACGCACTGAACACTTTATTAGGTACATCTCAAAACATCTCAATGCATTTACATGTAGGCATATAGACAAGGTCAACGGGACCTGCGAAAATTCGAACCGAGCATCAGATTGGGGAAGAAAGGTATTATATTGAGTTTGCTCTTTGTTGGTTCTAGATGTAGTGGTCGGAGCCTTTGTACATTATTTTACTGTACTCCAATCGATTAATTGACTTTTCACAGTGAAACAGCTCACCAGTACTAGTAGCTTAAAAGGCTCCTCACACCATGACACCTTTACCTCCATGCTTATTAGTAGCAGAAATGCATTTGCTGTTGTATTTCTCACCAGACCTTCAAAGATACTTCTCTGGACCATCACATCATCATCATCATCATCATCATCTACTCCGCTTATTCCATTGCCCGTTGCGGTTGCAGCTGGGCAAACAAGGAAGCCCAGGCATCTTTTTGCCCTGTAACTTCTACCAGCTTGTCCTGGAGGATTTCAAGCCATTCCCAGACCAGCTGGGAGATGTAATCCCTCCAGTGGGTCCTGGATCTACCTCGGGGCCTCCTCCCAGTTAGCCATGCCTGGTACACCTCTAGTGGGAGTCATCCTTATCAGCTGCCCAAACCACCTCAGCTGGCTCCTCTCAATGCAAAGGAGCAGTGGTTCTACTCCGAGCTCCTCGTGGATTGTTGAGCTCCTCACCCGACCACAGAGAGTATGCCCAGCAACATGCCAGAGAGCTAATTTTGGCTGCTTCTGTCTGCAGTCTTGTTCTTTCTGTCATTACCCACAGCTCATCACCGTAGGTTAGGGTGGAGACATAGATTGACCAGTAAATTGAGAGCTTTGATTTATGGCTCAGCTCTGTCAAACATCCCTGAGCCATTATGCATTACTCCCTGAGATACTTGAACTCCTCCACTTGGGGTAGTTTTTCACCCCCTTCTTTGGGAGCATACCATCTTTTTCCAGAAGGTAACCATGGCTTCAGACTTGGAAGTGCTGATCCACATACTGACCTCTTCACACTTGGCTGCAAACTGCTCAAGTGCTTATTGGATACCTCCATATGAAGCTGCCAGACAAGACATGTCATGAGGCATGTCAGTCAAGACCAACCCCTTACCTTCCTTGCTGAGCACAGCTTGGACAGAGTTGTCAGAATCTTCACTCCAGACCTGTTCGTCATGAAGGACCCTACTGACAGCTCCTGACGACATAGCCCTGGAGATCATTAGACCACACAAGCCCTTCTGCCACGACCAGGCAGATCCAGGAAAGATGGACAATGCAACTCGAACTGTGATTGATCGGGCCACACAACTCTGCTGAACCACTCTGCTGAACCACTTGCGAACCATTATGACAGAAACTTATTTCTGTCTTATGTTTTTCTTAGACAGGCAATAGGTGTTAACACATCTTCAAGCACAAAACCTGGATTAGGCAACCTTCTGATTATTGTTCTTCCTGTGAGACACTTGTTTCTAACGTCTTGAAATCTGCTGACAAATTCTTAAGGTTTTTTCCCCTATTTTTGAGAACTGTAAATTTTAGCAGGTGGTCATCTCTGCTTGAAGAGGCTTTTCCAGGAAGCAGGAAACAGCTGACCTATTGTCTTAATAGTTTATAGTGAAAGAGGATTTGCTGTGCCTTTAGGGTCTTGTAAGTACAAGAATCGCTGCAGCTGGCCTGACGAAGACCAGTTATGTGGTTTCTAACAGCAACCCCTGCGTGATATTTTGCTTTTTCTGGAGCAGTACTTCTTACTTGTTTACCTTGCTTCTCACAATACTGCATAAAGTAGATCTCTGCTTGTAGATATCTGTCACTCCTGTTTCTATTTAAACAAAACAGGAGATATGTTGGAAGATTTTGAACACTCGGACGTATTGGTATTAGGTTTTATAGTCCAGTATCTTAACCACTAGCTACCACAACTTGTATGAGTGAACAAAGATTTTAAGATAATGATTAGTTTACTATTATTAAAAAAAGTAAATAAAATGAATTTATGCCAATAATATACAATTTATACTATCACCTTCCAATTTTTGGCAGGTCTAAACATTCATTCATTGTCTTACCCACTTGTCCTAATCAGGGTCACGGGAGAGTAAGTGCCTAGCCGGCAAACATTCTTATGAAAAATTGTAAGTGAAGCATATTCCCTTTTCTATTTCACATTTGAATTCCTCATTAGTTGTTAGCGTAATCATTTCTAGCTTTTATTGTGAACTAGATGTAAAACCCATTGCTATACACATAAACTCTGAAAAACAAAAAAAAAATGGGACTGTGGTAGCCTAGCGGGTAAGGTACTGGACTATGGATCAGAAGGTCCAGGGTTCAAATCCCACTGTTGGGTCCTTGAGCAAATCCCTTAACCCACAATTGCTTGGGTTGTAGGGTTGTATCAATTGTAAGTAGCTCTGGATTAGGGCGTCTGCTAAATGCCGTAAATGTAAATGTAAACTCCATGTATATACAGCACAGTTGCTTATATACAGTTTGTAATTGGGATTCATGACGATAAGTGGAATTCTAAAAAAAGGCTGCTACTCGTAATTATTAGACAAACACAATACTGTAGTGATGAAAGTGCAAATATGTAAACGGTACACTCAATGACTAATTTAGCACATACGCCTTCCTTGTACTTAATGGGCATTTTGTCAAGTACATGTACCATATGCAGTCAGCTCCTGAATTACTGGCACGCTTTGGTAAAGATGGGTAGTGCAGGAGTTGGGTTAGATGGCGGAGAGCTAATATAACAGCATTACCTAAGTCTGTGTGCGAACCAGCTAGCCAGAGAGGAGAGATAGAGAGAGACAGTGAGTCAGAATCAAATTCAGACACCGGGCTGTTGTGCAGCAGTATATCGGGCCCTCTGGCCAGTATCACATTTCTGATCCAGATGTACACACCACGCGTTTAGGTAACTGAACCACACGAGCCTGCACCATGTTTTATGTTTATGACCGCTCACGTTGCTGTTAGGCTATTATTTGTGTCGTGCGGTAACACGCGAGCGTTTAGGCAGTGACTGCAATAAGGAGCTAGACGGACACTCACAAAACACAGCAGCTAACGTTTAAATTCAAACCCGGGGGTCGGGTCTCGACTAGATTGCGGCGGAGTTTGGGGGTTATTCTGCGTGAGTGGTGAAAATTAAAGAAGCGGTATGTTGACATTTTTATAACCCACTGTCTTATGATGGTGATGGCCGGGCCATGTGTGTTAGTCCGTTAGCGAGCTGGAGGAGCAAGCACTTGAATGCTTATAAACGAGCAACGTTTAAACTAGCTAGGTTCAGTGAAGGCTCCGCTCCAGCTAGGGCGGACTAGTTAAACTAGCAGTCGACTTCCTCAAGGAAAAGGTTTAGTTAGTTAGATTAGCTAGTTAGTTAGTTAGTAGCGGTATTGTCTTGTCGGAGACTAGCCGTCTTAAACGTTATGTGGTGTTGTAAGCTGGATAGCTAAAATAGAGAAAAATCCCCCCCCTGTTCATTGCAGGTAGGATAATAGGTTATCACCGTATTAGAATTTTTATATTTAATGAGGACACGCTAATAGTAGGGACACCGGGCGCTCTTGTGTCCATGCAAGTTGCATCTTTGGAGAGGAAAAATTAAAAACAGGTGCAGTGTTCAGTTAAGTGTCCACTCTAAATAACAAATGAAAAAACCAATTGGTTGGAAGTATAGCTAGCACAACTCACAAAGTTGTTTTAAGGTCGTTGTTCAAAGGCATCACATGGAAAGCATGGTGATGTACATTTACGCACTTTCCTTTCATTCACTTTATCGTCCATTTAAACTGTCTTGGGTTAAATTAAATTAGTGACTGTTCTTAAATTTTTACAAAGGGCCAAACCTCAGGATCCAAAAAAATCAGGAATTGAACACAAAGTAGAGCGTTATGGTCTGAACACAAACTTGGTAAGTAATTACATGTGTGGTTAATAGAAGTCGATTGTTGTGTTTATTCCTAAAAACATGTACACACGGCAATGGGTTTATTGGGCTGAAGGGTTACCATGTCTGTAGTCCTACACCAATTTATCACCAAGGTAGTTCTGGAATTATTGGCTCCTTGGTGTAAATGGGATTTATTTTTAAAACAGTGCCTTAATCTCACACGGAATGTTATGAGAGAAAGCTAAACTGTTAATGGAATAAGTTGATTTAAACAAGATTAAGCCTAAACCCAATGTTGTCAGCTAGTGATGCGCGATTATCGGCGGCACGATATATTGTTTGCCGAATATAGGATATTTTCAGGAATCGGCATCGTCCAATATTAGAATGTGAGCCGATATGTAAACCGAATTGATAATACATTTACATCTGAAAATCGTTACTGTTACTCATTAATACTTGGAGTTCTCAGTCGTAAGCTTTCTTATACAATTTTGTTGTACAATGTGCAACATTGTTCTCGATGCTGCCTGTTGTACCAATTAAAGACCAAAAAAAAAAAAAAAAAATGTTTCCTACCCTTTTAAAGGAAGTTAAAAAATAAAAATGGAATTAAACCAGTTTTCTTTTGAGTGAACTGCACCTTGTGTTAAAGTGTCGTAGGTCTGATTTAACTGGTTTTTAGTGGTATATTATGTAGTTTATTGCCAAAAAAATGATGTACTGTATTGAAATTGCAGAAAGGTAAGTTAGGATTTAAAACATCGTATTTATCGGCCACCAATAATGTGTTAAATATCGGTTATCGTTATCGGCCCAAGAAATTCAATATCGGTTGCATCCCTAGTGTCAGGCCATTGGCACAGCAAAGAAAATACTTCTGAACTAAATGTAATAGGATTCCCATTAAATACCGTATTTTTCGGACCATAAAAGGGCCACCGGATTAATAAGACGCAATATCAACGACGGCTGCATAACGGGTATTAATTCTTTCATAACATAAAGCGCACCGGGTTATAAGACGCATAAATGAACAAAACGCTTAAGTTTCCGTCGGAAGTTCGTTTGGTCTGTACCTGGCGCAGGGGCGTCTTCTGTTCCTCCATTCCGTATTCATTGATTCGTTATGTTGAATTCTCTCGCAGTGCTCGATGTCATGTTGTACTGCGTGACTGATTTTTTTGGTTTTTTTGCAAAAGCGTTGATTTGAAATCTGTTTCGAAAATTAATGAATGAATGCACGTTACCCTAATGCTGAAGCAAACCGTGTATACTCCGCGATGTTGCGCACTTACGGTGGTGTAAGCTTCGTAAATTACCCTCACTTAAGCTATGCACCGTGCACGCACCTAATCATCAACCAGCATAAGTACTTACAAAAACAACCAAACCAAAACAAAAATAAAACTAAAAAAAAAATACTCCACGCTCTCCGCTCATTTTTCTTTCCCCCTTCCTCCCAACAATTACTTCCAAAACCACACAAAAACAAGCATACCCCACTCACCTTCACAAACACCACCCTCACAACAACACCAAAAAACAACAACACCCAAAAACAAATAAAAAGGCCACCTGGGTACACACAGATACAGAAAACCAAAAAACATAATCTCTCAAAAAAAACACTGTAAAAAAAAAACCAAAGAACAAAACCAAAACACAATTAACTGTTCTTACTTCCCTCTCACATAACTCCAACACAAATAGAAAAATCAACAATACTCACCACGGCTCCGCCCTACCCCTCTAAAAAACACAAAAAAATCCTTCCACAAACAGCCCAAAACCAAAAGCACCCAACACACCACCCACAACAACAAAACATCACCCCAAAAACCCCCCTAAAAAACAAAAAACACAACAAAAACAACAACCACACTTAAAAACACCCCCTTACCAAGGCTGTGCTAAAAACATGTTGACAATTTATGAGCGCGTGTCCCATCTACAATCGGGTTGTAGGTCAGAAGAAAGCACAAACAAGAATGAATTCATACAGTCGTGCACCGCATTTAAGGCACACTGTCGGATTTTGCGAAGTAAAGGATTTTTTAAGTGTCTTATGGTCCGAAAAATACGGTATGTGTTTAAGTGACGATTTTTCAGGAATGCTGTTTTCGGTGCTTTTACTTTACTGGGAATTAAAAGATGCTGTATCAGAGCTGTAATATCTGCAAACTTAAATGTAAAAAATGAAAAAGCTTTTTGGGCAAGGTTTGTGTCTTGGAGTGACTATCTCATTGTATCAGGTTTTACTGGTCATCTGTAATAATGTTGGCTTATGTTGCATCATTCGCTGTATGTTTATCATGGTTGATGTATATTATGCAAGGTAAATATACAACTTAAGTTATGTTGATGTTGTAGTCTTTAACAGTCTTCTGAAGATACTACGCAGTTGATCGTGTGCTTCTGCCTATTGCCACCACTGTTTGTTACGACGATATGTCCCTTGATACTTACAACTTTCAGTAAGGGGGCATTGCCATTGAGTATTGCAGCATTCACCGTGCTCACCCCTTCGAGGGACATTTTACCTACCTTTTACTTAATTTAATATTGGATATTCATTAACTTAGGATGTCAGGATTATGCACTTTGTATATTTAAGCACTGTACACGTTGATCTCTGGGCTTGTGTTATATATCTGTTCCTATTTTATATATTGATGGTTTTCTTTTTTTCTTTTTTTTCTTCCACCTAGCGCAAGGTAGTTCAGCAGAAAGGTGTACACTGAAATATCGTTGTTACAATGGCAGTAGGTATTTGTATGTTTACTCTGTTATATGTACTGTTAGGCAAAAAAATATTGTGAACATCACCTTTCTTTGCTGTATACTGCCTCAATAGGACTATATCGGAACTAGGCTGGGATTGAGATGCACCAAACCGTATAAAATACAAAAACACAGTAGCTTGCTGTTATCGATAAGTAGTTAGCTACTGGGCCTAGTGAAAAACAAGTGTATATGTTCGTGAATACAGTAGCACTCAAGTAAGTAAGTTTTAGTCTAAGGACCGAGATATCCTAATGTGTGATTGTTACGAGAATGTATGTGTGTTTTACGATGTGCAAAAAAAAACACCACTTTGCAAAAAAAGACAGTCAAAAAAACACGACTTAAAGAATTTGTGTCATGCATCAGGTAGTCAAATAGGATATTTACTAGTGTGCGTGCCAACAACTCATGCTAGCGTACTACCCGAAAGCACGATGAAGTTAAGACAGCTCAACAACTAGGATAACTTTTTATTTTATTTTTTTCCTTCTTTTTTCTTTTCTGCGAACTAAGCACTAAGTAGAATATGAAGATTATGTCAAAGTTTGGTAGTCAGTGGTCCATGACAGGTTTAAACCAACCAAAGTACCAGCACAAAAACACACTCAGCAAAGCTTGGCGGATTCATTCTGCAAAAAAAGTGCCTTATGAGAAGAAAAGCGACAGATGGGAAAACTTAACAAATGTTTTCGCTAATTACATCGCGAAAGGCAATAAGCCAATTCTGGTGGTAGAGAGAGATGGGTTCAAACATATTTTGAATACTTTAGACCTAAGATGAACACACTTCTAACTTTCCAAACTGCAGGGGAAATTAAATTTCTTTCTCAGGTCCGAATTGTAGTGTCCACTCTACAAATTACAGAAGAAATGGGGCTTGTTTGTTCAAACTGTTGCATTTTTACTGGTGAATCCAAATTGGGTGACGTTGGCGGTGTAAACATGTTGATTCCACACCTTGCAAACAAGTAAATTCAGACCACAGAACATGGTTCTACTCGAAGTCTCAGTAATGTTTACCAAACTCCATTAAACTCCTTTACGTTTGTGGTTAACTACCAATCTAGAAATTAGATTAAGAAATCCAATAAAGAGAGCTGGATTTTTAACCCAGTAATCAGATTGCTCGTAGCATGTGTACCAGTTACCTGATTTCAATCGGTTTTCTCATTCTCTGCATCTACACAAGCGTAACTGACATGGTTGCCGGGTTCACTTATTATATGGACTTGGATGTATTTGGGCTGTTATTGTCAAAAGCAGTGAAACGGCTATCGAATATTTTGTGGAGACTCTGAAACACTATATAGTTGAGAAAATGAAGAATTTAATTATTTAATATTAAAGAATTTAATATTATGTCACATCTTTCTGAGAAATTATTGGCTGGTTGCGAAGTAGACATTTGATTGTGGCCCGAGTCATGTAAACCCTATTTCCCAATTGTCTGATTACTCAAGTGCACGTAAATTCGTTGATCTGATTAGTTAAGTCTTGTTTGCAAACATGGGGTGCCAGTAATTGTGGTATGTGTGGTTTTGTTAAAAATAATTATATTCAATAAAATGAGTGTGCTTTTACATGTCATTACATCCATTTCAGCTAATATATGTAGCAAGGTCTTATATAGTAGATTAATACATTTTAGTAGTAAGGATATTACTAATATAAACAATCGCTCATCTGCCAATTTATTAGATACGCTGTTAGTACCAGTTGCTAGTAAACGGTGCTCAGTTGGTATTTAGTGGCCCATGGTGTTTCAAGAAATATCCCTTACATCATTACACCACTAACCTAAACTGTTGACAGAAGGCAGGATGAATCCATGCTTTCATGGTGTTTAAGCCAAGTTCTGAGCCTACTAACAGTGTTGAAGCAGAAATCGAGACACACCAGATCAGACAACGTTTACCAATCTTCTATTGCCCATGCAAATGGTAGCCTTAGTTGCTTGTTCATAACTGAAGTGGCACCCAATATGGCCTTTTGCTGCTCCTTCAAGGGATGACATATGCTCATCTGCATACCTCAGCTGTAAGAAGTGCTTATTTGAGTTACTGTTGCCTTTATATCAGCACAAACCAGTCTGGCCATTCTACTCTGGCCTCAACCAGGCATTTTTTCCCAGAGAACTGCTGCTCAATGGATATTTTCTCTTTTTCAGATCATTCTCTGTAAACCCAAGAAGTGACTGTGTGTCAAAATTCTAGTAGATCAGCGATTTCTGAACTACTCCGACCAGAATTTTTTTCTTTAACTCACAAAGCGTGGTCATGCTAAACTTCTGTGAAATTTTGTTCCGACTTTTGGGGTGGATACATTTTGAAAGAGAAGTTTTACCAAGTTTGAGTTTGGTGAACTTATGAACTTGGTGAAGCATATTGAACACACCAAACCTTGAAGCAGATGGGCTACTGCAGCACAAGATGCACTTTGGTCACTTTTCCCACCACTTTCAGCTACAAACAGGCAGCTACAATTTGCAATGACTCAACAGAAGTTTGGAAAAACATTGGTTTGAAAACAACATGAAAGCATGGATCCACCCTGCCTTGTATGTTCAGGACGCTGCTGCTGGTGGTGTAATGGTGTGTGAGATATTACAAATCTCAGATAAACGTAAACTGATCTCCTGAACATGACAATGAGGTTTCATGGTACTCAAATGACCTCCACAGTCACCATTTGTGGTGGAACAGGTGATTTGCATCATGGATGTGGAGCTGACAAATCTGCAGCTATCATGCTATCATGTCAGTATTTTTCCCTACACCTTGTTGAATCTACAGTCTTGTCTGAAAGTTTGTGAACCCTTTAGAATTTTCGATATTTCTGCATAAATATGACCTAAAACATCATCAGATTTTCACACGAGTCCTAAAAGTAGACAAAGAGAACCCAGTAAAACAAATGAGACAAAAATATTATACTTGGTCATTTATTTATTGAGGAAAATGATCCAATATTACATATTAGTGAGTGGCAAAAGTATGTGAACCTTTGCTTTCAGTATCTGGTGTGACCCCCCTGTGCAGCAATAACTGCAACTAAATGTTTCCTGTAACTGTTGATCAGTCCTGCTCACCGGCTTGGAGGAATTTTAGCCCATTCCTCCGTACAGAACAGCTTCAGCTCTGGGATGTTGGTGGGTTTCCTCACATTAACTGCTCACTTCAGGTCCTTCCGCAACATTTCGATTGGATTAAGGTCAGGACTTGTGTGCTTAAGGTCGTTGTCTTGCTGCATGACTCACCTTCTCTTGAGATTCAGTTCATGGACAGATGTACTGAAATTTTCCTTTAAAATTCTCTGATATAATTCAGAATTCATTGTTCCATCAATGATGGCAAGCCATCCTGGCCCAGATGCAGCAAAAGAGGCCCAAACCATGATACTACCACCACCATGTTTCACAGATGGGATAAGGTACTTGGGCTGGAATGCAGTGTTTTCCTTTCTCCAAACATAACACTTTTTTTTTTTTTTTTTTGTTACCCACCCCAAAATTCAATTTTGGTCTTATCTGTCCACTAACATTCTTCCAATAGCCTTCTGGCTTGTCCCCGTGATCTTTAGCAAACTGCAGACGAGCAGCAATGTTCTTTTTGGAGAGCAGTGGCTTTCTCCTTGCAACCCTGCCATGCACACCATTGTTGTTCAGTGGTCTTCTGTTGGTGGACTCCTGAAAATTAACATTATCCAATGTGAGAGAGGCCTTCAGTTGCTTAGAAGTTACCCTGGGGTCCTTTGTGACCTCGCCAACTATTTCACGCCTTGCTCTTGGAGTGATCTTTGTTGGTCGACCACTCCTGAGGAGGGTAACAATGGTCTTGAATTTCCTCTATTTGTACACAATCTGTCTGACTGTGGATTGGTGGAGTCCAAACTCTTTAGAGATGGTTTTGTAACCTTTTCCAGCCTGATGAGCATCAGCAACTCTTTCTCTGAGGTCCCTCAGAAATCTCCTTTGTTTGATGCCATGATTACACTTCCACAAAATGTTGTGAAGAGCAGACTTGGATAGATCCTGTTCTTTAAATAAAAACAGGGTGCCCACTCACCACCCTGATTGTCATCCCATTGATTGAGAAACCACCTGCTCTTTATTCACATTCTAATTAATTGCTAATCCTAAAGGTTCACATGTTTCTGCTGCTAATCTCCTGGCTTCACATTGGCCCCACCTCTTTCACAGAGTGATGTGAACTGCTAAAGTCTAGTGTATCTGCCCCTTAACAGTCTTAAACCAGATTCATAGTGTCCTGAACAGCCATTGGTGTTAGTCTCCATAATACGTTTTCTTATTACCTTTTAAGTGTATTTATTATTGTTTTATTGGATATGAACTGAAATGGTTGCTTGCAGTACACAAATAACCTTGCTATATGCAGTCATCTGCACTGTCATTAGCATTCATTAATGTTTAATTAACAATCTCTGAAGCGTGTGGCTTCGACCAAGCAAGACAAGAGGTTTAAATAGGAGGATGTGTGGTCAAATGCGGCGAGATGAATGAATACGCTGGGCTGGGATGAGGGCATGTGAGACCATGAGACCATCTGTCATGGAATCTGGCCTGCTGGAGGCACAGAAGGTGCGACAATTAAGCAAGTCTAAAATAAACTGTCAAACTCTGACACTTTAACAATAGTTTTAACTGTAATAAATGTTAGAAATTTCTAACATTTTGGTTCACTGACTGTTTTGCACCAATCCAATGACTAGGTCAAAGCAACTACAGGGGTACCTCGGTTCTCGACCACCATTTGCTCGGTTCTTGGCACACTTGTTTAAACTTGTAGGAGTCGAGTGACTCGTTTCAGACGAGACTCTATTCATGATCCACTCAATGTAGTACACCATGAATCAGTGCTTCAGATTTGCAATAATGTGTTTTTCTTAATTTTTATATCTACAGTACAGTGTTCTTAGTGCAAATAAGTCTCTGTGGGTTCTAAAAAGGGTTGTATTGACTGCCAGCCGAAAGGTAAGCAGGAAGGTAATGCTCCAGAACACAGGCTGCAGTTACATTAGCAGCAATACTGTAAGTGTGCTTTTACTTTCAATCCATTACTCACTAAAGTACATGATATTTTTCAACACTGTATTATAAAATAAGCTTTGTATTTATGATTTTGGCCAACTGTAGGTTAATGTAAGTGTTTTATACATTAATATACGTACCATTTACTTATCATATGTTCCACTATTATGCGATTATAGTCCGCTCTACCAAACACTTGTTAAGCTTTTCAGGTCATGTTACATTTAACTTATGATGGATTTGTCAGAACATGTCCCCATCATAAATCAGGGAGCACCTGTGCAGTACCTCACTCTTAATGCATATAATGCCTTATACAGTGTTGCTTTTCTGGGGGTCTGGAATGGATTAATTAAATTTTATTTATTCCTTATTGGAAACACTTTCATGACACCCCCTTGTCGTTTTTAGGTTTCGACAAACATTCTGGAGTGTGACAGTAATGAGTGGAATCGACGGGTAGGTACCCACGTCTGTTGCTGCTGTGCATATTGTTTAGCAGCAAGAGATCCTCAGTGAAAAAGTCTGAAAAACTGGTGAAATCAGTTGTCAATCTCTAGAGACGGTAGACAATAGACAATGGTTAATCACTGTTTGTGATTTAATAGTATTGTCTATTGCTTTAAAAAACACAAGTATAAAAATCAAATCAAACTAAACCTAAAACAAATGTTTTGGCTTGGTATGTGTCAAAATGGTGGCTTGGTGGCTCGGTGGGTAGCACTGCCGCCTCGCATCAAGAAGGTCCTGGGTTCAGTCCCCAGGTGGAGCGTTCTGGGTCCTTTCTGTGTGGAGTCTGCATGTTTTCCCCTTGTTTGCATGAGTTTACTCCCATAGTGTTGCACTCTGGTTTCCTCTCACAGCACAAAGACATGCGTACTAAGTTAATTGGTATCTCTAACATGCAGAGTGAGCGAGTGAGCCCTACGATGGGTAGGCGCCCTGTCTAGTTTTGTTCCTGCCTTGCGCCCTGTGCTGCCAGCTAGGCTCTGGCTCTCCCACGACCCTGTCCAGGATCAAGCGGGTAAGTAGGTGAATGAATGGATGAATGTGTTCAAAAGTTTGGGTGTTATATCAGTGCTTTAATAGTGTTTATGGGGCGGCACGGTGGCATGTTCTCTTCGTGTCCCCTTTGGTTTACGTCCGGCGCTCCGGTTGCCTCCCACATTCCAAATACATGCATTAGATTAATTGGTATCTCTGAATTAGCCTGGTGTGAATGTCTGACCAGTATCAATCTCACCTTGCTTCTGCTTTGAATAGCCATTGATGCTGATGTGATGTTAAATAAACAAACAAACTAGTGTTTGCCAGCTAATTATGAACTGCTGCTTCCCCCAAAAGTGTAAATCCACGGACCACTAGAGGGTGCTTCATGTTTTCTGGTCCGTGGCCCAGCAGTTGTGAAAACCTGTCCTACATGACATCCTTTGACAATTAAAGCCTTGTCTGTTGCATTCATTTGTCCTCAGAACGTCATCATTGTGGAACACTATTAGAATGTAACAGAACTTGAGCCCAGAGATTAAAAAATGCATCACTAGAAGCAGGCTTGATCCTTGTGCTGTACTGTTTCTTTGGCCATTATATATGTGTGTGTCAGATATAACAATGTAAAGCTTTATTTGGTGTGGTCCTCCCACATACAGCAGTGAGTCATAGACGCCAGTGATTCTGGCTCATGTTTAGCAGGAAGCGCTGCATGGATGTTGATGATGGAGAATCCACAGTATTACGTCTCGGTGCTGTTTGCACACAGGGTGGTTTTGGGTTTTACAAAGCACTGTCAAACACGATGGTCTCTCTAATGTTTGGTGGCATTTTTCGTTGTGCACACTGCTGTTGTTGATGATATACATGCACATGAAGATGTGCAATAATTTTCTTTTAAGTTCTTATGGTGGGTTTACAGCTGAAGCAGGATAGCTTTTTTTTCCTCTTTGGAGATTTGAAATGCTATTTATAGACACTACTGGAGCACTCTGTGTATGGTGCTGCTGCATCTCTATCCCTCTCCCTTCTTTTTGCACACTCTCTCGTGCTCACCTACCACTCACTTTCCCTATATTACCATCCTGTTAATGTCTTTATTCTTCATCTATTACACCTTCACATTGTTAATTTGAAGTAATTATTTTTTAATTATTTGGTTTTTTGGTTTTTATCTGCTCATTTCATGATACTTCCATGTTCTCGTTAAGTGATACTGCCTCATTCTCTCTCTTTCTCTGTCTCTCTCTCTCTCGATTGCTGAGTGTTAATTATTGATGATTGCCAGAGGGTGGGGATTGCTGGTATAGCATGCAAGGGCCATTGTTTCTAATTGAACCTACAAAGTTTGTCAGACACTGCATAAAATGCACACAGTGAAAGACAGGCTCCTGGAAAATGAGTACAAGATAATCTATGTACATTGCAGCCTAGTACTATGTGTTTGGGGAGCCTGTTTGTGCCTTGGTAGGCTTGGCTGTTCATATTTTTAAAAAGTCTTATGGTAGCAGACTTCTCCAGTTCCTTTTGATTTTGAATGAACAGAGGTACCATGTTACAGAGTGGTGTAGCAGCATCTGTCATTACACGTGTGTCTGTCAGTCAGTATGTCTGTCTGTACATGTGTAGATACAGTGGAGCAAAAAAGTATTTAGTCAGCCACAGTTTGTGCAAGTTCTTGTACTTAGAAAGATGAGAGAGGTCTAATTTTCATCATAAGTACACTTCAACTATGAGAGACAAAATGAGGGGGGGAAAAAAGTCCAGGAAATGACATGGTAGGATAAGAAAAAATAATTGTAAATCATGGTGAAAAATAAGTATTTGGTCACCTCAAACAAGCAAGATTTCTGGCTCTCACAGACCTGTAACAACTTCTTTAAGAAGCTCTTCTGTCCTCCACTCGTTACCTGTATTAATGGCACCTGTTTGACCTCGTTATCTGTATAAAAGACACCTGTCCACAGCCTCCAACAGTCAGACTCCAAACTCAACCATGGCCAAGACCAAAGAGCTGTTGAAGGACACCAGGAAGAAAATTGTAGACCTGCACCAGGCTGAGAAGAGTGGATCTACAATAGGCAAACAGGTTGGTGTGAACAAATGAACTGTGGGAGCAATTGTAAGACATACAAGACCATTGATAATCTCCCTCAATCTGGGGCTTCACGCAAGATCTCATCCCATGGGGTCAAAATGATTATAAGAACGGTGAGCAAAAAACCCAGAACTACACGGAGGGACATGGTGAATGACCTGCAGAGAGCTGGGACCAAAGTAACAAAGGCTACCATCAGTAACACACTACGCCAAGAGGGACTCAGATCCTGCAGTGCCAGGCGAATATCATGTGGTCAGATGAAACCAAAATAGAACTTTTTGGTAAAGACTCAAGTCGTCGTGTTTGGAGGAAGAAGAATTCTGAGTTGCATCCCAAGAACACCATACCTACTGTGAAGCCTTGGGGTGGAAACATCATGCTTTGGGGCTGTTTTTCTGCAAAGGTAACAGGACGACTGATCCGTGTTAAAGGAAGAATGAACGGGGCCATGAACGGGGTCTTCCAGCAGGACAGTGATCCCAAACACACTGCTCGTGTAACGAGGCAATTGCTCCGTAAAAAGCATTTCAAGGTCAAGGAGTAGTCTAGCCAGTCTCCATACCTCAACCCCATAGAACATTTGTGGAGGGAGTTAAAAGTCCATGTTTGCTAGCGACAGCCCCAAAACATCACTGCTCTAGAGGAGATCTGTATCTAGGAATCGCCCAAAATACCAGCTACAGTGTGTGCAAACCTGGTGAAGACTTACAGGAAATGTTTGACCTCTGTCATTGCCAACTAAGGTTATGTTACAAAGCATTGAGTTAAACTTTGGAAACACACAAGGCTCTACCGGTGTTTCAGATACAGTTCATTTTAAATGAGCAAAAATCGGTTCTTTTGAAGTAAGCCAACCACAACTAATCTTGATTTTTATGTTCATATTGTAGGCCAACTTTAAAGAGGACTTTTCGTCCTCTTTAGCAATGATGAGATCTCAGACCACTTGTTCACACCACAACTCCCGTGTAACATTGAATCATGTGTATTCATGTTACTGTTTTAAAACAGATAAGACGAAAGAAAACATTATGTGAAATACCAATACTGGACAAAAACATTAAAGTGGACATGAGTATGGAGGACGGAAGATCTTTATCTTAAGACTTAACTTTCTTTTTCCATGTTAAACTGCATATAACATGACAATGTAGGATTTTATGATTACAGTGCATAAAGAACTCGAACAGAATAACGTAGAGCTGATTATTTTTTTAGAATAGAAAATAATAGTTTATACATTTCCTTGATTAGCAAAACTATCATTTATATTAAGGACAAAAAGCAGTGGTAGGATTGAATAACTCGCTGTTTACTCCTATGACCAGCAGTGGTGATGAGAGGTGTATTGTGTGCAGGACACTCACTAACAGCTCTGTATGGCAAACTCAGCTGTTTGTAATTCCATACTGTGAACAAAATATGAAGGGGTCCCTGTTTGCTTTCACAATGCACGGATTGAGCCGACCACAAAACGAACCATAAATAAACTGACCTGAGACTTTCTCAGGAGGTGGTCTCAGTTTGGTTTGCTTTTGGGACTGTTTATAGAGGTCTGAGTTCATTTGATGTGTTCACATACGCAAAAGAAACCACGACTCCACTTCAGATGCTGAAATGGTCCAATTGTGATATTACCGCTACACCACTCTGTGAAAAATCTTCCACTTTTGTATGTATTTTTTATATCACATTATACCACTCGGCTGGTTCAGCGGCGAGGCTGAACAGAGCTTCATCATGATAATACTTTGGTTCTAACATTATTAAGTGCTGTATATACAATAGCAAGAACGGTGTCCTTCTGAATCAGTTCGTTTGCTCTGATCTTGATCATGACCTGTCACCTCCAAATAACAGCAAAATATGAGGCTGAACTTGTTTAGTTTTGTGTTTGAGAAAACATGGAGCGAAATGTTGTTGTTGTTGATGGAAGAATTGGGACAAAAGTTGCACAATATATTCTCCTGTATAATGTATTGATTGAAAAGGTAAGTAAATCGCCAAGTCGGTTACGCTAGCCCAATTTAACCTAGGCATACTGCACAGGCGATTGCTGTCATACTACACAGAAAGCCTAACTTTCTCTTCAGTTCCATTAAAATTCAGTAATACATTTGAACGAAGATGATTGTTGTAGAATCAAATATTTTAGTGAATCAAATGACTGAGTATCTCATTGCAGTATTGCACAGTTGAAGTAAAGCATTCAGTAGTGGATGTGTGTATGTGCCCGCGCACAGACATTCAGTTTCAAGAGACACATATCCAGAAGTGCTCGATAATGGTGTATTTCCTGTTCTATTGCCTTTTGACTGACTCATCTCTAAACCTACAACATATGAATGAAGCACTACACAACATTAAAGAAATTATCAACAGTAACCCACTGGGAAAAATTATGATGTTCTTAGTAGAATTAAAACTGAAAACACATATTTAAAAATAGAAAAAAAGTGAGTAGCAGCCAGAGGAGCTGAGGTGGCTGTTTAAAAAAACAAACACACAGACCTTTTAAGAAGCTGTATGCAGTTTTCTCATCAGATATTGAAGTACAGTTGGTCTAATAACACAAATGATCGAAAAACACACATGGCGAATTGCCTTGTAGGCCTAATGGCCTTAATTTTTAATTTTTGAGTTATGTTCACATTTTGCAGTGGATTTCTTGTTCCTTGTGTGAATTTAACCTCTCTGGTTCTTGAATTTTATGTTTCTCAAAAAAAAAAAAGAAGAAAAGGTGTAAATTCCATCCCCCAGCACTGCAGCAGTACCCTTGTACTGTAGGAGAAACTTGCACACAACCAGTGGCTGACTAAAATACTTTTTTTTTCCCCACTGTACAGTACACACATGTATACGTGTGTGTGTGTGTGTGTGTGTATGTGTGTGTGTATATGTGTGTTGTGTATATACACGCATACATACGTGGAGCAAAAAAGTATTTAGTTCAGCCACTTGATTGTGCAAGTTATCCTACTTAGAAAAGGATGAGAGAGCTTCTGTTAATTTTCATCATAAGTTACACTTCAACCATGAGAGACAAAAATGAGAAAAAAAAAATCAGGAAAATCACATTGTAGGATTTTTTAAAGAATTTTAATTGTAAATTATGGTGGAAAATAAGTTTGGTTCACCCACAACAAGCAAGATTTCTGGCTCTCACAGACCTGTACACTTTTTCTTTCAAGAAAGCTCTTCTGTCCCTCCACTCATTACCCTGTATTAATGGCAAACCCGTTTGGAACCTCGTTATCTTTATAAAAGGACACCTGTCCACAGCCCTCAAACAGTCAGACTTTCCAAATCTCAACCATGGCCAAGACCAAAGAGCTGTCGAAGGACACACCAGGAAGAAAATTGTAGACCTGCATCAGGCTGGGAAGAGTGAATCTACAATAGGTAGGTTGGTGTGAATAAATCAACTGTGGGAGCAACTGTAAGAAAATGGAAGACATACAAGACCATTTATAATCTCCTTCGATCTGGGGCCCCACGCAAGATCTCATCCCGTGGGGTCAAAATGATCATGAGAACGGTGAGAAACAATCACAGAACTACATGGAGGGACCTGATGAATGACCTGCAGATAGCTGGGACCAAAGTAACAAGGCTACCATCAGTAACACACTACGTCGTGAGGGACTCAGATCCTGCAGTGCCAGGCGTGTCCCCCTGCTTAAGCCAGTACATGTCCAGGCCTGTCATAGAACATATGGATGATCCAGAAGAGGATTGGGATGATATCATGTGGTCCAGATGAAACCAAAATGGAAAATTTTGGTAAAAACTCACCTCGCCTTGTTTGAAGGAAGAAGAATTCTGAGTTGCGCCATACCTACTGTGAAGCATGGGAGTGAAAACATCATGCTTTGGGGCTGGTTGTTCTGCAAAGGGGACAGGACGACTGATCCGTGTTAAGGGAAGAATGAACGGGGCCATGTATCGTGAGATTTTTAAGCCAAAACCTTCTTCCATCAGTGAGAGCATTGAAGATGGAATGTGTCTGGGTCTTCCAACATGACAATGATCCCAAACACACCGCTTGGGCAACGAGGGTTGGCTCCGTAAAAAGCATTTCTAGGTCCTGGAGTAGCCTAGCTAGTCTCCAGACCTCAGCCCCATAGAAAATGTGTGGAGGGAGCTGAAAGTCCGTGTTGCCTCAAAACATCACTGCTCTAGAGGAGATCTGCATGAAGGAATGGGCCAAAATACCAGCTACAGTGTGTGCCAACCTGGTGAAGACTTACAGGAAATGTTTGACCTCCATCATTGCCAACAAAGGTTATGTTACAAAGTATTAAGTTGAACTTTTGTTATTGACCAAATACTTATTTTCCACCATAATTAAAATTTAATTTTTTTTAAATCCTAGAATGTGATTTCCTGGATTTTTTTTCTCATTACTTACTATTACTTCATAGCCGTACAGTGCTGTGTTAAATCATGGAATTATGAAAGTAAATTAATGTGAGTCAAGTGGCTTTTCATTTGTGGGTAAAAAGACTCTTAATTTCCACTAAATTGATTGACATAGTAGTGGCCCTTTTTATTATTCTTATTAAATAATTACTGAAATTATTCAAGGCATGGATCCATGTTTTTTTTTTTAGTATTCTCTAAGAAATCATTGGAAGACTGTGGTTGTATCCCATAACAAAACTGAATGCATACACACATGCCCTCAAATTGTCCATCAGAATCAGTGTTCTTTTAAGGATATATGAAGATGTAATTTTAACTTTTGTTGTGGGCGGAAAAAAGTAAGCATTCTGACCGAAATGGCATGTGCACTCATTGCTGTTTACAGCTTGTAGACAATAAACTGATTAAATAAACATGAAGTAAACATGACGATGCCTTTCTTTTTTACTTTATGGATTTGGGTGTTTTGGCTTTATCTCCTAGTTACGTCAGTGTGTCCTGCGGTACTAAAATGAAAAACGTTTCCTCTGGCAGTTGCACTGGATGAGTGAGTTAGTATTCTGTTGAAGTATAGCAGAAGCAACCAAGTTTAATTCATATTAATGTCACAACTGAAGTATCTGGTGAGTGTCACTGTGATATCATTTGACAGTTACTTTCAAACCACTTGCTATACCTTTTCATGGGTATATGTTTGATACTGTTAGACGCAAATATTTTAGGAATGGATTTTTTAAGTGTTTGTCACTTAGTTAGACAGCGGAGGATAAGTGCACCACATGTTGTAATTCAGGCTTAAATATTCAATCTACCCATACTTTTGAATTGTCGTTGATGGATCACCCATCTGGCAAAACTATCCTCCTAGAACCCCAAAATTGGAAAAGTTTGCAGTGTGGAAAATGCAAATAAAAAAATAAATGCTGTCCTTCTTAGATATATTGTACTTTAAATTTTATGTCATTGCAGACAGAATAACCCCAAGATATTTAATGTTTTGTCTGGTCAGCTTCATTTAATTTGTTAATATATACATTCATTCCTGCATTTCAGGCCTGCAGCACATTCCCAAAAGTGTTGGGATGGTAAAGCGTTTACCACTTTGTAATGTTGCTATCCCTTTTCGCAGCACTTGGACATTTTGGCACAGAGTCTTAAGGTGTGCAACAGTATCGGGATTTGTTGCAATTTTCGTTTCAAAATTCTCCACACATTTTTTACTGGGGCCAGGGCAGGACTGCAGGTATCTGTATTAAATCATAGAAGTGTAAATTACATTTTCCAAGAGCCTTGACAACCCTATAACTTGACAGACCCTAGAATACTGATTGATCTGACCACAGAACACACTTCCTCTGTGTGATGGTCCATCTCGGTCCAAGTTGGTCCAAGTCGATGCCGCTTCTAGACATGGTTAACATAAGGCTTCTTTTTTGCACAGCAAAGTTTTTAAGTGGCATTTGTGAATATTGTGTAATCCTTTGTCCATGTGGTATCTATCAGCTATTGATGAATGAGGGTTCTTGAAAGCCGTGCCGTCTGAGGGATTGGAGGTCACTGGGCTTCACTTTAGGCTTGCGTCCTTGCCCTTTACTCACTGAAATTCCTAAAGATTCCATGAATCATTTGATGATATTATGCACTGTAAAGGGAGACGCATGCAGATTCATTTCCTTGCTTTGAGGATATGGTTTTAAAAAATTTTCAATTTTTCTCTCACATTTGGTTGGCAACAACCGGAGATCCTCTGGCAGTTTCTTTGCTCCTCAAAAAGACTCAGCCTGTAGCGGCTACTGCTTTTGACACCAAACTCATGTGATTACAGCTGACCTATGGGGACGTTACCTGTTGAAAGCACATCATTTATTTAGGTTTTTTATTATATATATAATATATATTTCATTTGTTGTTGTTTGCTTGCCTTGATCTCATATTAGCCCTGAATTTCCTGTCCCAGCTTTTTTGGAATGTATTGTGGTTCAGAAATGGAGGAATGTATATTAGTTAGTAATGAAGTTATCCAGACAAAATATGAGTATGAGTAAAATATGGTTTTTATAATATCTTCAATTAAATAAAAGTAAATGTAAGACATTTTTATTTACGTTTTCTATAGTGTCCCAACTTTCTATGATTTGGGGCTGGATGACAATACACAATTTATCACAGCTTTTGTATGTTGGAGTTTAAACCAAGTTGTAACTGAAAATGGCAAACAAACTGAAGTATGGCTAGTACATTTTTAAATAAACTTTAATGACATTCACTTCCCAACAAAACGTAAACAGTTTCAAAAAGTAAACATCACCACTATGTTCTTGATGCTCCTGAGTGATATCATTATAATCTAAAGAATCAAATATGGTTCTGAAGTCCAAGCTAGACCATAAATCACTAGTAGTGGGATATAAACCAGAGGTTGTTTGGATTCAGTCATCCTTCTGCATTTTGTGTAAGTCAGAGAAGGTATTGTGGTAGTGGAAAAGTATTTTTTTTTAATTGGTCGGTAGTAGTGAGGTCTTGGTGTACTTTTGGGAGTGCTTCCTTTTGAGGTGGTGGATCAGGTTTGGTTTCGTGCTGCCAAGTTAGACCATTGCCCATCTTGTTGCATGTTTTACCAAAAACTGGTTGTTGGATCTTTATGGAAATCCAATAGAGTTGCATGGTTACTGATGATTAATTCCTCATTGTACGCATGTTACGATTTGTTGCAAATAAATGAGAGAATTAATAAATAAATTTAAGAACCCATCCACGGTGGAATCTTATTGGTTTAACCGTGTCTCTGTTGGCAGCACGGTGGCACAAGTGGTTAGAACGGTCGCCTGCACAGCTCCAGAGATCCCCCTGTTGGATCCCAGTTTTGTACTTTGTCTGCGAGGAGTTTGGACATTCTCCTTGTGTCTGCGTGGGTTTACTCTGGGTACTCCCACATCCCAAAGACATGCGTTAGGTTAATTGGTCTCTCTGTGTTGTACCTTGCAGGCTGGACTAACAAATACAGTGGTTTTTAAAACGGCTCATGATGCCATGTTAACATTTTCAGTGCAAGTAATAAACTGTTTGGTATGGCAATTTTCATGATCTCTCTGTTGAGGCTGATTGTGGAGATTTTTGGATTGTTGTTACGTCCTTACTTTGGGGACGGAGCAGGACACAACTTTTAAAGAGGCTTCATTATGTAAAACTCACTTTCATTGTTTGTGCGCACATATTTGGGTATCTGGAGAAACTACCAACTCACAAACTGCAAAATCTAACAGTGCAGTTTTCGTTTGTTTGATGTCTAGTTCAGAAGATTTGGGATTCAACAAGAGGTTCAGATTTTGCTCTCTTGTGTCACGAGGAGGCTCATTGGAGTCATCCTGCCCCTTAGTCACTCCCAAGAATAGCCAAGTCTACGATTCAAGGCTTTAAGAACTATGACCAACCTTAATCCTTAAAATAGTTGTAGTCAGTTCCTCACACAGAAACTGAATTGCGTCACATTCAGGGTGCATGTATAGGTACAATGGTGCTTGACGCTAGATTTTTAAAAAATAGTTTTGGATGACCTAAAACATCAGATTTTCACACAAGTCCTAAAAGTAGATAGAGACCCCATTTAAACAAATCAGGCATTGATGTTATTTGTTCATTATTAAATACTAGTAAAATTCTTTAGTATTACATGATTGAGTGGCAGAAGTATGTGAACCGTTGCTTTCAGTATCTGGTAGGACCCCTTTTGCAGCAATAAACTGCAACTAAATGTTTCTGGTAACTGTTGATAAATCTTGCACATAGACATGGAGGAATTTTAGCACGTTCGTCTCTGTGGAACAGCTTCAACTTTGGGTTTGTGGTGGGTTTCCTCACATGAACTGCTTCCACAATATTTCTAGGAAGGTCTTGTCTTCAACTAAACAGCAGCTTTATTCTTTTTAACAATTCTTTAGCAGAACTGCTTGAGTGCTTAGGGTAATTTTATTTACTGCATGACCCATGTTCTATTGAGATTCAGTTTATGGAAAGATGTTCTGACATCTGTACAATTTGCTGGTATAATGCAGAATTCATTGTTCCATCAATGATGGCAAGTCATCCTGGCCCAAATGCAATGAAACAGGCCCAAACCATGACACTATCACTGTTGCTGGAATGGAGTGTTTTTCTTTCTCCAGACATAACACTTCTCAAATAAACCAAAAAGTTCTATATTGGTCTTATTTGCCCAACATGGAGCTTTTTGTTGCTCATTGTTCTTCTGAGGGTGGACTCATGAGTACTATATCAGTCAAGGTGAGAGATGTCTTTAGTTGCTTACTCTGGATTCCTTTGTGACCTCACACACTATTACATACCTTGCTCTTGGAGTGATCTTTCTTGGTCAAGCACTCCTGGGAAGGGTAACAATGGTCTTGATTTTTCTCCATTTGAACAGTGTCTGACTGGATAGCTCTTTATATAAGGTTTTATAATCTTTTCTAGCCATATGAGCATCACCAGCCCTTATTGAGGTCCCCATAAATCTCTTTGGTTTAAGATCAGACTTTAGATAGATCCCTGTACTTTAAATAAGTGTGCCCTCTTGTACTTTAAATACACAGCTCAGCCATACTGAATAATGAACTAAACAGTATGTATTGACAGTAAGAACTCCCACAAGGGAACATCCTCTGTTACCCTCTTCAGCCTGGTGTCACCAAGTCAAATCCACCAGACGCCTTCTGTAGTTGATGACTTGCATAGATGGCATTGGCTGTCAAGGAAAGAAAATGAGTGCCCTATAATGACAGCTACACCTGAGCATAAATGTCAGTGGTCAGTCACCAATGGTTTCAAGTTCTCCAAAACAAAAACCTCATCCATGTACTTTGGAACAACTGCGATCACTGCATCTGGAATTCCTGGATTCTGGATTCTGCACCAACAAATAAAATCCCTAGGCATCACCGTGGACAATAAGCTAACGTTCATCCCCCCCAGATGAAGGTTTTAAACACCAGTTCCCTTACGGTACTGGACTTAGTTTTGGCGAAAACCAAATGGGGTGTGGACTACTAAGCCCTCATACAAGGTCCTCCCAAATAAACCTGTGCAACCGCTCAAGCTCTTTTTCATGTGGGCATTCGAGCAGCTTTTAATGTTGAATCCTGACAAAATAGTGTGGCATATCATCTTTACATTGGAATAATTACAAATGACATACATTTTGTTGTAAAGGTTTAATGTGTAATAACATTCACTATTTTTAACACATCTGCTCAATTTCCTCTGCCTTGCTGTGCCCCCCCTCCCTGCAATACCTTGATGACAGACTGTCAAAGACTGTCTTCTCTTCCCAAAACTGACCCTTGTATGAGGCCAGACCAAACCACATCAATCCCTGAATCCAGTACCCAGATTCCAGTCATATCTGGCAGAGCTAGACAAATCTGGTCTTTCTAACTTGCATGCTCCAGTGTCATCCCACCCTGGAAATGAGAGAGACTGAGAAATAATATGGCCACTGCTTGTGACGAGAAATCATTAACTCATGCAAGCAAACTAAAGCTAAAGCACCCATTCAAAACAAAGCTCAATATTCACCGCAGAGGCCCACACCCTTCTGCTAACTCTTGGTTAAACAGCACAGAAACAAAGGATACTTATGTGCACAGACTCTTAAGTCCTGCTTGCAGGTACTAGTAGTCCTACAAGTCAGATCATCCAGCCATCAGAGAAGTCCTACAAAGTGCATACCACCTTAAGAAACAAAATTTCAGCATTGTCATCTGCTAGGTTCCAGGCCATTGTGGTCTCCTTGGCAACAAAAATTGGACCATGCAGCAAGGAGGACAACGAGGTCACCAGGGGAAAACTGTAAGACTCCACCAACAGACGCTAAGCCTACAATGACCTTCTATATAGAGGACCGATGACAAGCAGAGTGGGATGCACACAGCACTTAGAAACTGTACAAAACCATCCTTGCTATAGGTAGCAGAATGACATGCTATCTTGAGGACTCATGGGACCAAGTCATATATACGATGATGCATTGGGCATACAAAATTTTCACACCTGGGGTGGGGATCAGTGGTGAAGGTTCCCCCGCAGTGCGAGTCATGCCAGACCCCACGCGCACTCAAACACTTGCGGATTGCCTACAGCTAGGAGAGGTAGCAACTAACCTTGACCCCAACCATAAAAGAAATATTCAACCGCATTTAAAGGCAGAGGTGTCTACGTAAATTTCCTTGTCATTCATGTCTGACTGCACCTAGGGACAACAGATGCCAAACCCTCAGTGATGAGATCCAACTTATAGCTTTGTTCCATTGGACAACCAAGGGGACACCTCACAAATTGTCTTTGCCCTGAAAAAATAGCCTACGAGGCAGTTGTGACAGTAAAAAAGTCCCACGAACTAATTAACTAACAATTGGAACCCACTCCAGTATGTTGCTGCTATGTGTTACAAGCCCTCTACTTCAGGAAACGCTAGATACACACAGTGTATTCACAGTCATTCACCTAGTAATCACTAGCGAAACTCCACAAGTAAGCACACCATAAGGGCGAAAACACACATTCAAATAGCTCTGTTATGGAAACTCTAGCAATTTTTTACAATCTAAAATTAGTTTGATCCCCCACCTTATTGAGGATACAAAACTTGTGTGGTCCACAGAAAAGTAGTATGTTTACAGTTGGGGGCCAAAAACGTTCTGAGACCTCTTGTGAAAAATGCTTCTTACCAGGTAGTTCCCCAGTTTCCCATGGTCCGGTTATGATTTTTTGACTGAGAATCTGGATAATTACCACATTCAGCAGAAAAACTACTTGAATATTGAATTTTAAAAGTTTTCCCTGTGCAAGTGAATACACAGTGCAATACTCTCCTGCCCACTTTCCTGTGCGAATAAGGGAAAATCAGCAGTGTGTGATGGATGTAGGGAGGACTTGCCGGAGTGATGAGCTTTGGAAAAAATGGAGTTTGAGGACAAGCTGGGTCATTGACAATAAACATTTTGTTTGTGATTTTCCCTTTCAAATACATTACTCAACCAAATTACATGTAGTCAATAGTTTTTATAAAATGAAATAAGGTTTGTGTGAGATTTATATTATATATACGTGTGTTGGTTGCCACTGATTGTGCAAGTCTCCTGACTTAGAAAAAATGAGAGAGCATGTAAATTTTATTAGAGGTACCATTCAAATTATGGAGCAAAATGAGAAGGGAAAAATCCAGGAACTTCACATTGTACGATTTTTAAAAAGCATTGATTGTAAAATTATGGTGGGAAATAACGTATTGGTAATCAAAAAAATTGTTTCAACTCAATACGAAATGGACAAGCGGTAAAAACATTTCCTGGAAGTCTTCACCGAGGTTGGCACAACTGTAGCTGGTATTTTGGCCCATTCCTCCATGCAGGATATCCCTCTAGAGCAGTGATGTTTGGCTCAACAAGGACTTTCACTCCCTTCATACATTTTCTATTTGGGGTTGAGGTCGGAGGACTGGCTAGGGGTCACTCCAGGGACATGAATGCGTTTTACAGAAGCCATCCTTCGTTGCCCGAGTGGTTGTGGATTGGGATTCATGTCGTGCTGGAAGGGGACCAAGGCCACGTTCCATCTTCAATTTTGCTCTAATGATGGAAGGAGGTTTTGGCTTAAAATCTCACGATACATGGCTCCGTTATTCTTCCCTTAACATGGGATTCAGTCGTCCTGTCCCTTTGGCAGAAAAAACAGCCCCCAAATGCATGATGTTTCCCCCCCATGCTGCACAGAAGGTATGGTGTGGTTTCTTGGGATGGGACCCGGCATCCTTTCTCCTCCAGTTGAGTGTTTTACCAAAAAGTGTATATTTTGGTTTCATGGACCACATGAATTCTCCCAATCCTCTTCTGGATCATCCATATGCTCTTGGGCAAACGTAAAGACGGGCCTGGACCTGTTTTTACTGTCTTAAAGCAGGGGGGACAAGACTGGCACTGCAGGATTCTGAGTTCTCTCTTGGTGTAGTGTGGTACTGATGGTAGCCTTGTTACTTTGGTCCTAGCTTCTCGCAGGGTCATTTCTTCAGGTCCCCTCTGTGTGTTTATGGGATTTTTTGCTTAGCGTTTTTGCTCACGGGATGAAGATTTGCATGGAGCCACAGAATCAAAGGGAGATTCTCAGTGGTTCTTGTTCTTTTCTTACACTTGCTCTCACAGGTTGATTTATTCCACCAACCTGGTAGCCATTTAATACCAGGTAACCGGTGGGAGGGGGACAGAAAAAGAGCTTCTTAAAGAAAGTGTACAGGTTCTTGGAGAAGGCAGAAATCATGCGTGTTTGTGGGGATGACCAAATACTTATTTTCAACATGATTTACCAATTAAATTCTTTAAAAATCTGCAATGTGATTTCCTGGATTCTTTTCTTCTCATTTGTCTCTCTAAGTGAAAGTGTACCGAAGAGGAAAATTACAGCCTCTCTCATTTTTCTAAGTAGAGACTTGTTTTACAATCAAGTTGCTGACTAACACAGGATCAGATTCATAGTTTACTATACATTTAACTTATGGAGGGATCTCATCATTATCACGATTAATGAACCCATTTACCTTGATTACGATATGAAAAGATTTGGGTTGTTTTTTCCAACCTTTCCTGTTGACTAACAAAGTTTTTACTTGAAAAAAATATGTTTAACATTAAAGCTAGGACCATTTTTTTAATGAAACAGAGTGCCACCAATGAAACTATTTATGGTTTATTTATTGAATTGTTCAGCTAAATTGAAATCATAGCCCAAATTGCCTAACAAAGGCGAAATTGAAATTTAACTTGCAGTTATGCATTTTTGCAACACAAAGACATTTAATAATGCCAATGTCAAAGAGAAAAATTACTGTAAACAAATATTTGAAATTATACGAGGTTGTTTAAACTCTCAGCGGTAGGGAGAGATCTTATCATTACAGTAGGAAATGGCGTCCGTCATTCTTTCCATTATTCTAGATTACTTTCAATTGTGCGCATATCGCTTGTTATTGGATCGTGCTTTTGTGGAGCACTTTGTTGCTGGGCCCACTATCAGGTTCTCTCTACTCCTTTTGAAGCCATGCACTGTTTCATATTTGGCAAAGTGGATTGTGTCCAAGTGTTGAAAGTGACTGGTGCGATTTTACCACTGGTCACTGTAACTTTTCTGCACATGAACGGGAAGTATTAACAGGTTGTAAAGCCAAACATGGGGCAAGATTACGTCTGGTGAAGGTTCTGAATGGTGGTTTTAATGGGATTTTGGTGGAACACATCGCCATCGTAAAAAAACATGGGGGACTACCTGATTTTCCTGTAATGTAATAGTTTTTCAATTTGCATGGTCAGATAAATACCGAAGAAAACGTTTTTAGTGACAAGTTTAATCTCGAAAATACGGCAATGAAGGTCTTGTTTTTGCTGTAATGGACATTTGCAAAAACTGTGATGATTTCCATGGTATCCAATGTTTGATTCTCCGGATGCTCTGCACTGTTGTTCAAAATATCTGTTTTTCTCTTCTGGCTTTTGATCCAGGTGTGAATAACTGTCATTTAATGATCAGAAATTCATGCAAGTCTTTTCAGTGTAGTTTTGGTATTATGGACTCCTACAGGCAGGGTGTCTTGAAGGTCGCATTATTGGGTTTGACACAGATCATTTGTAGCGACGAGATGAAGAAAGGGAATTGAATAGGAGAAACTAGGGTGGTTAGTGTAGAGAGGAAAATAAAACCGGCGGCTGCTCACGACTGCGAGCGAGAGCATGAAAGCGCAGCTCTTGCCTCCTGAGCTTCATTCAGAAAAAAAAAGAAAAGGAGGAGTTGGGAACGAAGTGTCTCCCTTCACGCTAGGCACGACGAGGGGAGAGGGAGGAGAGGGTCTCTATTCACAGGCATGAAACAGTATCTGTTTTCTTGGCATCTTGCAGTTAATTGATTATTGCTGTGCACTGCTGTCGGTAAAGGAACTTACCTGCTTCAAGCAACTGACGCCCATCGGGGGTCCCACGAAATTACGCCACGACACAGAAGGCGTGTGTGGTTGTGTGGTGTGTGTGTGTGTGTGTGTGTTGTTACAGTATGTGCATTTGATCTAAGCTAAATGTTTTGTGTGTGTTGACGTCTATTCACTGCTTCGGGTTTAAAGTGTACCTCACATGTTACTCTCTGGGGTTTGCTTGTAGTAGTGCTGGTATCTGTAACTATGAATGGTGTTAATGGTTGCAAGCACCAATTAGAGCAACTTTTAGGAAGAGCCCTAATGCCCTATATAGAGTTTGACCATCTATCAAGGTGTTGTGTTGTGTTTGCAAGCAGCACATCATGTGGAATCTTAAAGTTTAAGAAGTTAGGGGGACCAATCAAGGTACGGATGAGATGATTACATTTGATACCAAATAATTGTTTTGGGGACAATACTGTCCTAAAATGCTGAATCGATACTCTGATATGTCGTTTAGCAGTCAGTCCGCTGGTATTTTTTCCACAAACGTGTGTGATACGACACAGGTTGTGCACATGAACCTAGGAAAGGTCTATGGTCCTACAGCAGGCACACGTCACATCGTTGACATAGTAAGTATCTGTGGCAGAGAATAACTGAAATCGGTTAGTGCAAGGATGTCAGCATCTGTTGGATTTCCTTAGTGCATCTTGGCAGATACTCTGGCTTGAATAACTGTATATCTAATATGGCCAAAACGTGACGGACATCCTTAGGCTGAGGCTACATGCATTTGAACTCTTGTGCTGTTTATTATAAGCTAATAAAATGGTCTCCTACAGTTGTCTTCATGACTTTACACACCAAACTGTGTGCTGTAGCTTGTGATGCTGTGTTTGTTCACTTGTGTGTGGCATTGAGAGAAGTCCCTGACTGCCCACCCATTTGCAGAGGGAGAGAGTGAGAGGGCGGTAGGGCCGTGTTCTGAGGTAATAAGGAATTCCCTTTTACTGCATCTTTTCAGCACTAGCTCTGGAGGCGGCTGAGGAGGTGGAGCATGGGGGCAGAGAGCTGATGGGGCAGAGGCATTTACATGCCATACTGCTGTCAACTACAATGTCACCCAAGGAAATTGCTGAGGGGGAGTTTTGAATTAAGAGCAATAGGAGGTGGTTCAGTATATACACACACACACACAGATGAAATCAACCTGCAACCCTGTCGCATTACTCTATCATTTTTAGCTGTATATGTCTTTTCTGCTTTTCCTTTCCTTTCTGGGTGCTTTATTGTTCAGTGGCTCGGTATCTGCTGGCCCCTGCAGGATAGCCATCAACAACTCTGCAGTTCCACCTGAGCTTACTACACACGCATTCACAAGGGTTATTTTTAAACACCGTGTGTTGGAACAGAGTAAGTGCGTTGAGAAAAAATGAGGTAGAAGTGGAGAGTGGGAATAAGAAATGAAAATGTAGACTAGATAGAATTGAAAAGCGCAGAGAAGGTCGTGTGAATTCAGATCTGCCATTATAAATAGAAGACAATCCTCGTGGCTTCGGCACTCTTAAGGTTTTTTTCTCCACTTTAAACTGTTTTCTGTTTCCTACATTCACTCAAGCCTGTTTCTTTGCAAAAACGTTCTCACCTTTCCTTCCTCCTGTCTTGTCAAGTCTACGTCTTGTTTTTCAGTAACAAATTACTGGGTCCAGGCATTTTTATTTATTTATTTTCAAAATGTGCGCAATCCATTTATTAGCGAAAGGCCGCAAGCGCATTTCCAACTAAGGACAATGATTTATGCCTTCTGCAAGTTTATGTAGTTGTTTTAAAGTCAGCGAGTTCATGTTCTAATCAGAAAGCAGTTTCACAGTCAGCACACAGCAGTTAGCCATTACTCAACAAGGCTTCAGGTAGTGACTGGGGTAACCCCAGAAATATATCACACAAGCAATTTGTTACAGCTTCAGAGATCCCTGATTCAATTCCAATTCCTGACTCCCCGGTGTGTCCTCATGGGTTTTTGTCTGGGAACACCTACATTCCAGAGACATGTTTGGTTAACTGGTCTCTCTGAATGGCAGCCAGTGGGAGTGTGTAGGGCTGTCTCAGTTATTACCTAATCGTCTGATAGCAATTATTTAAGGTGAATGCAGTTATCTTAAATTCAGTAATTTTCTACAGTTGGTAGATTTCTGCATCAAGCCGAATACGAATTGGGTGTACTGGGTTGGGGCAATTAAGATTAAATAAAAGTATATGCATTCATTGACATGTAATGGGGTTAACCAAAAAAAAAGTTTGAACTTCTAGCTTGGTGCTGTAATGTAGTTTAGGGCAGCCACGAGTAATGTGTTTGTGAGGGTTTTTGTTAGCTGTATACTGTATTTTTCGGGTTATGAAAGCCGCACCGGGTTATAAGGGCGCTATCAGTGATCGGCTTGCTAACGGATCTGTATTCATACATAAAAGCGCAGCGCGGGTTTATAAGCCGCATTAAATGAAAACAAAACTCTAAGTTTCCCTCGGAAAGCTCAGTTTGGTCTTTTACCTGGAGCAGGGAGTCTTATTGCTTCTCCACTTCCGATTACCATTTGATCGTTATGTTTGAATTCTCTCACAGTGTGCTCTATTGTCCATGTGTAACTGCGTGGACTGATAGCATTTAGTTTTGAAAATCCGCTTCGAAAAATTTGAATGAAGGAATACACGTACCCTAATGCTGAAGCACATACCGTATACTTCCTCTATGTGCGCACTACGGTGGCCGGTAAGGCTTCGTAACTTAACAGGCGTGATAAAACATTTGACCAGATTATGAGCGCCGTGTTACCATCTACAAATCGGTTGTAGGTCAGAAAGGCCAACCAGAATTAAATCATTTACATAAGCCATCGCATTTTAAGGTACCTGTGATTTTGAGAAAAATTAAAGGATTTAAATGCGCATTATGGTCTGAAAAAAAATTACGTTAGGAAATTTTGTATTTTTGGGCAAGGTTGGCTAGCACGAATGAGTGGGGGGTGTTTTATTCTTTATTTTATATTTTCAATGTTTGTCATTGACGTTTACATTTGTATTTTAGTTTATTGTAGGCATTTGTGAGTTTTTTTAACTATTCAAAGTATGACTGTTTAATGTCAATTTGCACCTTATCATTGCAAATACTGTCTTGAGTGTAGATTTTTTCCGTGTCGAAAGAAAGGTGTCTTATCTTTACAAAAAATGTATTCTGCTTATTGGTTCCTACAAACACCTTTTCATTCGTACATGCTTCAGATGCATGCCTGTGATAAATAATGCTGCATAAATAATGCTGTAAGGACACAGCTGTATATTAGGCCCTGTGTACATCGTGTTATCTTTCGTTTCTCATTCATGGTAGCTTAACATGTTGTTCACACCTGACCCCATGCAAAAAAGCAACGTGAAAATGCGGAATGTTCGAAAGCAATGGTTTTTTTTTTTGCTTCAAAGCTATACATAACAATGAATTGTAATTTTGTTTTGGAATTTTTCTGCCTGGTTCCAGTTCCAAAACTGACAAGTGCTATAGTCAGATTTTTAAATACCAGTTCTGTCAAATGATTCAAATATTTAATTGTATTAATCACATATTTGCTTGCTCATGTATGACACTAAGGATTTTTTCTTTAAAAAGCACTACACAGCTATTTGAATGGACAGTATAAGCTTCAGCAGAACGTATAATCAATTCTAAATCATTTTATAAACACATAAAAACACAACAGCGATACCTTTGTAATAAAAGTAGGCTATTTATTTGCTCAGATTTATTTTATAATATCCCTGTAACCTGTAGGGTAAGCAACATGCATTATTACAACATGTTGCATTATTGACTGCTGGTGAAATCAGGTGAATATTGCTACATTTTTTTCAAATATTGCAATATGTATTGCAGGAAAACAATACTGAAATGTCAGTTTTTTTCAATATCATGCAGCTCTGATTTGAATCGATATATTTTGTTATACTCGGCCCTACTTACTGGTGATGTAAGGTGTGAGGAATGCAGGAAAATATCAGCACTAATGATGGATAGATGTGAAAGAACAATGTATATGAATAATAATAACAGATCTAATGACATAATTTATCATCTGAATATAATGATATGATTTTAATTTGGTAAAACCAGAAAAAAGGTGCAATATAACTTCAATTCGAAAAATTTCTATATGGTGGGTGTTGTAACAATTTTACAAAGTGAGCGAATAAATTGGCTCCACAATCCCACTTTTTATTTGCACTGAAAACACTGATTGGCAACCAAATATGTTTTAAATACTAGATGCTACTCTTTGCTATTAATCCTGGCAGACACACGATTAAACTAATAATAGAGTTGGGATGGTCATACCAAACCAACAGAATGGTCAAAAACTAGGATTTTAGCCAACTTCTAATATTAGAGGCGATCCTTTGTTTGATGTTATTAATGTTTATTTCTTTAATATAGGTAGTTTAAAATGATACTACAAAGCAACGTCTCTAATTTCTGTTCTTTTTTGTTATTCTTCTTCTGTTTTGTTTAATTAGTAGAGAAACTAGTTTAGTAGGTGTATTCAGTTTGCAAATCAGTCTTAAAGTTTTTTATTTAATAAAAAACCAAATATGGCATTGTGGAAGAGACAGGTTACAGTTAATTGGTGTCAAACACTTTTCCCCATTAATTTGCATTTAAAATATTCATTATTTTTTCATTTTTAAAAATCCAAGCATCCTTCATAGATGGTTGGTTAGCCATTAAGCGCCAAGTTTATAATGTAACGAATGTGAAAGTGTTAAAAGAATAAGATTAGGAATTTATGCTCACATCATGCTTCAAAACTAAATGTGCCCGAGCACAGTTCAGCATACTGTGCCCTGGCACGATACAGATCAATCACACTAGTCAAAAGAACCACGCTTTGACGGTCAAAAGTGCCCAGGCTCCTGTGGACCTTATTCTGATAAAACATTTGGTCAGCACTTTATTACCGTATTTTTCGGACCATAAGGCGCACTTAAAATCCTTTAACTTTCTCAAAAATCGACAGTGCACCTTAAAATGCGGTGCGTCTAATGTATGAATTAATTTCTGGTTGTGCTTTCTGACCTAGAACCGATTGTAGATGGTACACGGTGCTCATAAATGTGTCAAAATGTTTTAGCACAGCGTTGGTAAGTTATGAAGCTTACGGCCACCGTAGTGCGCAGCATCGTGGAGTAATACGGTATGTGCTTCACCATTACAGTGTGTGCATTCATTCATTCATTTTCGAAGCGGATTTTAAACTCAGCGCTATCAGTCACGCAGTACAACATGGACATAGAGCAGCTGTGAGAGAATTCAACATTAACGAATCAATGGTACGGAAGTGGAGGAAGCAAGAAGACGCCCTGAGCCAGGTAAAGACCAAACTGAGCTTCCGACGGAACTTAAGAGCTTTGTTTCATTTAATGCGCCTTATAACCCGGTGCGCTTTATGTATGAAAATATACCCGTTAGCTGCCGATCGTTGATATCGCGCCTTATAACCCGGTGCGCTTTATGGTCCGAAAAATACGGTAATAACTCGCTTGA
>JAJAGP010004077.1:0-21579 GCA_025084515.1 Ancistrus triradiatus | reverse complement strand
TGTGTGTGTGTGTGTGTGTGTGTTAGAGTTTTAACTTAATGGAACACTGGGAAAACTAAAGTAAAGAAAAACAAAATATTCAGATGGTGTATGCCACTCATGCCAAAATTTTAAATTCTAGCATATGCTTTTGCTTATAAAAGTACCTAATAAAATGAATACATTGCATTAATAAGGTGGTATTCTGGAAATTCCAATGTCTAGGCAGCCCCCCGTTAAAGAAGTTGCAATTAAAATATGAAAATACCTGATTACGATAATGTTCTTGAATTACTAAGCAGCATTAAAAGCATTCTGTTGAAACATTAAATCCACTTGCCTAATATTGTGTAGGTCCCCCTTGTGCTGTCAAGCCATTTGAGGCAGAGACTCCACAAGAACTCTGAGTGTCCTGTGGTATCTGGCACCAAAACGTTAGCAGAGGGTTATAAGCTGGGGCCTTCATGGATCAAACTTGTTTGTCCAGCACATCCCACAGATGCTTAGTTGGACTGAGATCTGGGACAGCTGGAGGCCAAGTCAACACCTCGAACACTCGTGATCCTCAAGCCATTCCAGAGCAATTTTTGCAGTGTAGCAGGGTGCATTATCCATATCCCATCGCCTTGAGGGACTGTACTTGGTCTGCAACAATGTTTAGATATGTAACATGCCTCAAAGTAACATCCACATTTCTCAACAGAAAGTTTGCCCAGAGCATCAAACTATTAATAGTTATTCACTTGTCAATAGTTTTTTCCACCTGTCAGTGGATTTAATGTTATGCCCACTTGTATGGCTGTGCACTGTTTCTTTAGTGAGGTTTGTGCAGTGGGTAGTGCTGTTGTCTCTATGATCCAGATACCCAGGTTCTAGTATCAGCCAAACTGTGTGGAGTTTGCATGCTGACCTTGTGTCTATGTAGGCCTCCACATACTAAAGTTTGCAAAGACATGCATCAATCGGCGTCTCTAAGGTGTTTGTGTGAGTGAGGGAGTCTGCGTTCACATGCTCCCTCTAATGGACTCGTGCCCTGTCCAGGATTGGTTTTTGCCTGGCCCCCTGCAACCTTGAACTGATTTAAGCAGGTATAGAAAATAGAACATTGGTTCATATAGGAGCCATCAAAAAACTTGATAAACCCCAAATAACGCAGTTCATATATTTGAATTTTTTAACAGCTCTAATGAGTATATGTTCTTTGCCTTTTTAATGATGTTGGCCAGCAAGAGTAACTGCAGTCAAGCTGCACTCATGCAGTGACATTACCCCAGATTGAATTTAAATATTTAAAATAACGACCCGTGTCTGTCACTTCTAACTAATTCTTAAGTCTCACTGAACATGATTTCTGAGTGTTTGAGTGTTCATTCAGTCTCACCAGCATTGTCGAGTACACTTTCCATTTTGTGCTTTTTAAAAGCTGTAGCAGTGTCTTTGCTTCAATGCAAGCTACTGTTCAAACCACAGGAGGGCTGGCTGAAAATAGAAACCTTTTTCTGCAGTGGAGAGTTGGGGGTGGGGGGAGTAGTGATTAGAGAAAATATTAGAAATGAGTACTGAGACGAAGTATGTTTGACTTTTGAATGTGTTTTTTCCTCATAGTAATTGGAGTGGAGTGGCACCTGAGCAGATGGCACGGCTCGGCGTGATATGGGCAGTGCTAGCACACACAGGTTACTTGCGTCACAAAAGAATCCAGCTCTGCGTACTGGAATCCCAGTGTAACACCCTTATAGAAGATGATGGGCAATATAGAATTTACTCTTTATACATTGTAGATTTAAGTAGTCTTGAAGTGCCACACTAATTTAAAGCACCAACGCTGTAACAATACTGTAATTCCTAAATAGAGTGTGCTACCTGTGTCCACGTGGGCATTTTCAGGCGTTTGAGCTATTCTGGTAGATGTTGCCTCACAGCTCCAGCATCCCTGGTTTGATCCTGACCTCTGACTCTGCCTGTGTAGAGTTTGCATGTCCTCCCCAGGGCCGTGTGGGCTTCCTCTCGCAGTCCGAAGACATGTATTAGGTTAATTGATTACGTTAGATTTGCCCTATCTGAGTGTGTGTGACTAGTTTTGATATAATCTTGTCAGTCGTTAAATAGCCATTGATGCTGAAAGCATTGTTAAATAAACAAACAAATGAACAATGCCTGATTTGTGAAGGTTAACACATTGTGATTGAGATGTATCAACGTGCACTTTGACATTTTAATCCAAAATTTCTGACAGGGCCAGAACCTGTTGTCTATGTGACTACTAAGGCTCATCTAACAGACACCAATAGCTTTATAGCCTCTTAACTCATGGGTCGTGTTAAATATCTGAAGGACTTGTCTGCAGTTATATTCAGCTGCGTGAATATGTGGTGAAGGGCGTGTTACACCAACCCACTTGTCTTAATCTTTGGGCTAACTCTGAGGTTCTAATAAGATCAGTTACTTCCCATCTGACTTTTAATAACTCTGCAACACAGACTGCACTACATTCGAGCATGCTACTTTCAGAATCAGCAGTTTTGAAGGAATTAACACTTGCATTGAGACAGCATTGCAAATGTACATTATCTGCGTTGGCATGGAAAATAGCAGAAAATACTGATGTCAGGAGGGTCTGATGTCGGGTTTCAATCACTGATCCCTCAAAGCTGCTGCTATCATACAGTTATGTACATAAAACAAAAATAATGCGAGCTGTCACATCTTCAAATTAGAAGGCAGTCAACCTGCTACAGAAATTTCAACACCTTTTAAGAAACTGACTAATTATTTCGTTACCTAATAAGTGCCATTACAAGGTGGGCTGGCAAAGTAAAACAAAAAAATCTCTATGGGAATAATATAACCATACAGCTGATATGGCTTTTCATTAGATGTGTAATAAATACGTTGTACAGTACTTTCACAATTATCATTTTGACTTTGAGTTAATGTCTTATTGTTTTGGTTTTCTGTACATGTGGTTTGTTTTGTGCACCACACCCACACAGACCCAACATTTTAATTATGACTTTAAAAATGACTTTTAGAATCCATTGTTGATGAGGAAAAGAAGAAAAATCTTTTGATGAAATTAAATGGCAGATACAATGCACTGAGTTAACATTCAGGACATTATACCAAAACACTTATTGAGAAGTCTGTACCTTGTGAGATCAGAAAGTCAAAGTGTTTATTTGTTATTGATGCAGTTGTTGTGTAAAATGTGCAGGTTGAGCTAGCAGAACAAAAGCTGCTTTCACACCAAACAGTTCTAGGAACCACGTAAGGTTTTTACCATTTTGTTTTTATCCCACCTGTTGAGTTCCAGTCACTTATGCCTGCATCTGCTGTAATCTGACTGGCCAAAGAATATGGGATCAAAAGGCCGTGCCGATCTTTTGATAGATCTGGTCTGACTTTTCAAGTTTTTACTGGTTAGATATAATTATTTGGTTTAAGGCAAGGGAACGGAATTGGACGGACGCATTTCGTTATGACGACTAGGAAAGGATGTGTTTAATAGTTTGTGATAACAAATGTTTTAAAACATTTTTTAAATGGTTTTAAGCTGCCTGGCCAAATTGTAATGTGAACACCACACATGGAACTCTGGCTTAAACACAACAGATGAATTAATCTGCAGTGAACAGTGCAACTGGACAGTGGTGGCACACAGGTTAACGTTCTGGACTGCTGACCGGAAGGTTCAGCCAAAGCCACTGTTGGGCCCTTTATCAGGACATTTAATTAATTCACAATGGCCTGCATTGTACTGTGTAAGATTGTATTACTATGTATAATATCAGCCGCTCTGGATACGGGTGTCTACTAAGAGTGGGCAATATGATGATATTTTCTAGTATCGTGATAAATTTGATTATCATGATAGACGATATGCCTTTTTTGAGCATATTGAGGATATCGTTAGTGGTTAAAGAACACTGACCAACTGCATGTTTCATTATAAAGAGTGTAATTAGTCATGTTTGATTGGATGAGGTGCGGTAAATGTTGAATACAAATCACTAAGTATAGGATAGTATTTGAATAATAGTTTAAGAATCTGTCGTTACTGATGCATTTGGTCTGCAGTCTCACTCGTGTCATGATAGTGTGTTGTGAAAATGTCTTTAATCATTGTGATATATTTTCACCATATTGTCCACCCCTAGTGTCTACTAAATGGTGGAGCTGTTAATGCAGGGCTATGCTAATTGTCTAGCCGGCGTGTTCATTCAGAACCATTTCTACCTGTCTGCTAGAGAAACCGACTGGAAAGAGAAAATTAGAACAGGTCCAGTATGTGTGCTTATGTGTGAGAGGTGGCAGGAAGTGTGTTTATTGAACTCTTCTGTCAGACATGGATAATTGGGGTGAGGCAGAAAGGTGTGTGTGTGTGAGAGAGAGGGAGAGAGAGTGTGTGAGAGTGCATGTATGTTTCTGAGAGTGAGCGAGTGAGGAAGACGATGTATGTGAGCATTGGGGGACAGGGTTGATGAGAGTAGGATGGGGGTAGAGGGAGAGATTGCTGTTCTCTCTTGGTGACAGAGCCTGTTGCCATGGAGCTGCTTCTCCTATTGGTGAAGGCCTTAGCCAATGGCAGTGGTGAACATACCATTTCATCATTGAGAATTTTTCCCTTCTCCCTCACAGTCTCTCTCTTGCTTGCTCTCTCTTACTTGCGCGCTCTCTCTCTCTTTCTCGCTCTCGCTTGCTCTCTCTCACGCTCAGATGATCTGTTTCCCAACAGGAGGGAGTGGAGCAGAGCAGTTGCATAAGGTTTGCAATGGGATCCAGGTTTTAACCTGACACACTTATTTTTAGAACATCAAACTGGTTGAGAAACACGGCAGTGTTTCTCACACAAATGTGCCACACAGACACACACACACACACACGCTGCACTTGACATTGACTGACACATGTTCATGCACAACCACAGTAGCCTAGATCTTCTTTCTTCTAATTCTGAAAAATCAGAATAGGGCTTGGTTCCATCCGTCTCCTCCATGTTGTTTGTGTGGGCGCGTGCCAAGCCAAGTCAGATCTATTTATATAGCGCTTCTTACAATGGAGCATTGTCTCAAAGCAACCTTACAATTTTAGATTATCTGCTAATATCTACGTCCAATCCCAAATTGAGCAAGCCTAGGGCGACAGTGGCAAGGAAAAACTCCCTAAGCGTTATGAGGAAGAAACCTTGGGAGGACCAAGACTCAAAAAGGGACCCATCCTCCTTGGGTGGCGTAGATGATAAATCTAAGAATGAAACTAATTTATCTACACAAGTGTTATAGTGTTAGTTCAAATAAAATAATGTAGAATATTCATATCAGCATTAGGTAGTCCGATACACAGTCACTCTAGGAACTTGAGTCTAAGCAGGAAAGTCCTTGGTGGCAATTCGTCCCCAGCCATTTGAAGGAGGGAGAGAGTTACTGCCCTCTGGTGTTGCTCCGGGTATGGTGGGGCTGGAACTGATGACGGAATCATCTTGAGTGGAGCTGAAGCAGATGCACATCTTCATGTGTGGTGCTGAAACTGGTACAGGAACACAGCTCGGAGAGAAAACAGAAAATGTAGATCAGTTATTGATTAAGAGCACAGTGTCTGTAACAGTCACTGATGCCACGTGTAGCATGTGACTCCGGCATCATTAGCTATAGCAGCATGGCTAGAAAGAGGAGAAGCAGAAGGTAAGGATCACATGAGATATCAGCAACCCCACGGGAGGCAGAAGACAGCAACTGTGTGTGTCGTGCGTGCATGTGCGGGCAGACATATATGGCATATATATATATATATATATATATATCTATCTCTCTCTCTCTCTCTCTCTCTCTCTCTCTCTCTCTCTCTCCATCTCTTTACTTCGTCAGAGAGGATCCCCCTCTGCATCCTTCCCTCTCTGCTCCTCCTTTGAAAACAAAGATGTATGTATTGCTGAAGCCGTCCTCCTCCCCACATCCCACTCTGTCCAGTGGGACCAACTCTGACTCATACCTTTTCTGTTTCCCCCTCCCTCCCTCCCTCCCTCCCTTCTCCCCCGAAGTCGTTTACCTCCGACATTCTTTCAAAGGCGTTTTTGGCCTTTCTCTCATTGATTTTCTATGGAGACTATGCTGCACGAAGGTTTATGGTGGAGCAGCACAAAATGAGCAAGAAAAGTAAAACTTTTCCAAAGGAATGCAGAGTGTTGGCCAGTCAGCTTGTTGAATGTGATGTAATGGACGTTATGTGCAGGCTTGAGTTGCATACTGGAATCAGTCGAGTGCTGTCTGAGTACCACATGTAGCAGCATTTGTGAATAAAAGATGAGTTGAATTGATATGTATTTAATTAGTGATGATTACCTTTGATTGTTACTGATCGAGTGAGACCCATCTGTTGAAAAGACTTGCTTTAAATCGGCTTTTGACCATGTTATACTCTTACATAAACATACTAAAGGTCTTTTGTTCTATTTGCAAACTTCACATTCCCTGCTGTTGTAAAACAGCTAAAACCACAAATTAGAAGATGCTTTTGGCTATGTAGTGTATGAAAGAAAACTGAAGACCACCTACAGATTAATTGTTGAGTATAAACCCTGCTCAAGAGACTATAATCAGAGATTAGAATTGCCAGAGATGTGCTGTATTTATATATGGACATTGTTTTACATTTGGTTTAGTTTTAAAATGTGCAAGTTGTACTGGAGCCAGGACTTTCTGTTTCAATGAAGAGATGGAGTGGAGAAACAAAATGGACAAAAATAGGTACAGTCTAGCAAAGTGTAGGAGGAGAGGGGAAGCAGTCGCATTGCTAAGAAAGACTGTCTAACTTGCACAATATATGCTTTCTGCTGTGCAGATGGCAAGTGTGTAATTAGTATTTGGTGAGGGCTGTTGTCAGGGCCAGTGTTCGGTGTGTTGGATGGGCATTGTGACCCATAACCTCCCTCAACACACATACACACACACAAACAATAGTGTCAAGAAGCGACACTATCACTGTTCTATTAGGACTGACCCAGTCAAATGAAAATCAGTACCAAGTTAAGTGTAGGGACTGTGAGTCTCTTTCTAAATGAGCTCCCTCTTTCCTCAACCTTTTTGAATTTACATCATCGGATGACCCAAAGTTTGATGGGAAGGCAAACTATACATTTAAAATTTATAAAATAATGAATGTTAAAACACACATTTGTTTTTTGTTTTTTTAACCTACCATATTTTTCGGACCATAAGGCGCACTTAAAATCCTTTAACTTTCTCAAAAATCTACAAAATGTGGTGCACCTAATGTATGAATTAATTCTGGTTGTGCTTTCTGACCTAGAACCGATTGTAGATGGTACACGGCGCTCATAAATCTGTCAAAATGTTTTAGCACGGCCTTGGTAAGTTATGAAGCTTACGGCAACCGTAGTGCGCAGCATCGTGGAGTAATACGGTATGTGCTTCAGCATTAGGGTACGTGCATTCATTCATTTATTTTCGAAGCGGATTTCAAACACAACGCTATCAGTCACGCAGTACAACATGGATATAGAGCAGCTGTGAGACAATTCGACATTAACGAATCAATGGTACGGAAGTGGAGGAAGCAAGAAGACGCCCTGCGCCAGGTAAAGACCAAACTGAGCTTCCGACGGAACTTAAGAGTTTTGTTTCATTTAATGCGCCTTATAACCCGGTGCGCTTTATGTATGAACATAGATCCGTTAGAAGTCGATCGTTGATATCGCGCCTTATAACCCGGTGCGCTTTATAGCCCGGAAAATACGGTAGTGATGGGGCTGTGACTTTTTCTTCTTAATCTTTTTATTTTCTTATTTACTCCTCCCCCTCTAGTCATTCTGTGCTTTACACATTGATTACACATGATTGTATATTTTTAACTTTTATCCATGCTTTTCAGGCTATACTTTATCTAAGTAAATGTCATAAATTGAAAAACATCTGGTTACCAGGCTGTCTGCTTCACCAGGGCAGATGCTGAACAGATTTTGCTATAGCATCCATAAAAATAAAGTGGATAGACTGGTGTACCATGGGATATAGCTGCGACCTATAAATTTGACTAACACAGGATTTATGTTGCACACTGGCTGTTGTGTTTTACAAGACTTACTGTTAGGCTCTGAACATCTGATAACATGTCCGGCTGCCTCCAACCCTTCAAGCTACAGCCCTGCGCCATCGTTTATGCATGCATTCTACAATCTGCCCGACACCTGTGCAGACCTCAGAGTGTCAATGAGCATCTCCACATCAACCCTAATGTGGAACCACTTTCTGCATAACTCGGAAATACTCGTCGCCATTATTTGGCAGGATTGAAACAGCTTGGGTCAACTCTCAGCTAAACTAAGCCGGACTAACCTGGTGAGCATAAAGGGAATGAGTACAAGACTGCCTTTCTGGTCAGCTACATATACTGTGCCATGCACTTCCACCTGTCGAATGCCATGGCTGTGATCCAGTACTTTGTCAGTTACAGGATATGCCTGGTCTCTTTGTGATTGCCTACATCGACAACATCCTGGTCTACTTGCTCACACTGTCTACCCACTTTTGCCATGTGTTGCAGCACCTCCCCCAGCATAAACTGTTTGTAAAGGGTGAGAAATGTAAGTTCCATATTCTGCCACGTTCCTTGGGTACATCCTTTCACCATCTGGCTTCACTGTGGCGATGTCCTGGAGTGGCCCTAGTCCAGATGTAAATGGAAGGAAGTCTAAATACAGGCTGACTGTGGTCCCCATCCACCGCTCAGCCCATTCACCGCTCAGCATATTTTAGGGTTTACCCACTCCCAGCGCACCTGATCATTAAGAAGCCCGTTATTGAGTTAAAGTGGTTGTTTAAACAGGAGAAGCACTAAATATTGGATCATTTTCTTCAATCAGTAAATGACCAAGTATAATATTTTTGTCTCATTTGTTTAACTGGGTTCTCTTTATCTACTTTTAGGACTTGTGTGAAAATCTGATGTTGTTTTAGGTCATATGCAGAAATATTGAAAATTCTAAAGGGTTCACAAACTTTCAAGCAGCACTGTATGTGAACTTCCATTATTTGCAGTTAATTTGATAGTGAAATGAGAGTCAGGTGTTTTCAGGCAATAGGATGACAGTCAGACATGAGAGGTTGCCCTATTTAAAGAACCAGGATCTTTCAAAGTCTGAGCTCCACATCATACTTGTGTAAGTGCATCTTGGTACAGACAAGGAGCTTTTTCAAGACCTCAAAGAGTTGTTGCTGCTCATCAGGCTGGAAAAGGCTATAAAACCATCTCTAGAGAGTTTGGACACAACCAATCCACAGTCAGACAGATTATGTACAATTGGAGGAAATTCCAAGCCATTGTTACTTGGTCAGCTAAGAAAGATCACTCCAAGAGCACGGTGTATAATAATCCATCAAGTCACAAATTAACCCAGGGTAACTTCTAAGCACACGTAAAAATGGAATTGTGCACTCATGGATCTGATTATCTAAAGTTAGTTTTGGACTTGTATTCATTTTTTATGTATAAGCTTTAAACCATTGGGAGGCACGTGTGTGGACTAAGCTATTGCATTTTATTCTCTCTTTAGTATGGCTGGATATTTCATAATTTGACACAATTTCTAGGTCTTCGTAATATTTGCCATTTGTTTTCACAATATTAGGTTTATTATATATTAAGCACCAAAGGCTGCACTATGCAAATGAGCCCTCTAAACAATTACTCAGGTACTGACAGTGCAATTTTATTGTGCGCTGTGAGCACCCTGCACAATCTCAGAAGCTCCTAATGAGTTTCTGTCAGCGTTTTGATGAAGCATGGCATCTAGATGATCAAACTCAAATGTAATAAATTACAATTCTGTATTTAATACATTGCTAGACATATCAGTCACTATGTGCAATTTAGTTGCAGTGTAACATTTTAGAATGTACGTTATCAGTCTTTCACCTGCAAGAGAGAAAACACATACTTGGCAAGTCAGGCATGGCTCGGTTCATTTAAGTGAACTTGTTGTCAAGTTTGTGAACCCTTTAGAATTTTCTATATTTCTGCATAAATATAACCTAAAACATCATCAGATTTTCACACAAGTCCTAAAAGTAGATCAAGAGAACCCAGTTAAACAAATGAGACAAAAATATTATACTTGGTCATTTATTTATTGAGGAAAATGATCCAATTATTACATAGTTAGTGTGACCCCCCCTCCCCCACCATTCCATACAGAACAGCTTCAGCTCTGGGATGTTGGTGGGTTTCCTCACATTAACTGCTCGCTTCAGCTCCTTCCAACATTTAGATTGGATTATGGTCAGGACATTGACTTGGCCATTCCAAAACATTAACTTTTATTCTCCTTTAACCATTCTTTGGTAGAACGACTTGTGTGCTTAGGGTCGTTGTTTTGCTGCATGACCCACCTTCTCTCGAGATTCAGTTCATGGACAGATGTCCTGACATTTTCCTTTAGAATTCTCTGATATTATTCAGAATTCATTGTTCCATCAATGATGGCCTACCATCCTGGCCCAGATGCAGCAAAACGGGCCTAAACCATGATACTGCCACCACCATGTTTCACAGATGGGATAAGGTTCTTATGCTGGAATGCAGTGTTTTCCTTTTCTCCAAACATAACGCTTTTCTTTTAAACCGAAAGTTCTATTTTGGTCTCATCCGTCCACGAAACATTCTTCCAAAACCCTTCTGGCTTGTCCACGTGATCGTTGGCAAACTGCAGATGAGCAGAACTATTGTTGTTCAGTGTTCTTCTGATGGTGGACTCGAACATTAACATTAGCCAGTGTGAGAGAGGCCTTCAGTTGTTTAGAAGTTACCTGGGGTCCTCACCAACTATTTCACGCCTTGTTCTTGGAGTGATCTTTGTTGGTCGACCACTCCTGGGGAGGGTAACAATGGTCTTGAATTTCCTCCATATGTACACAATCTGTCTGACTGTGGATTGGTGGAGTCCAAACTCTTTAGAGATGGTTTTGTAACCTTCTCCAGCCTGATGAGCAACAACAACTCTATTTCTGAGGTTCTCAAAAATCTTCTTTGTTCGTGCCATGATATTCTTCCACAAACGTGTTGTGAAGAGCAGACTTTGATAGATCCCTGTTCTTTAAATAAAACAGGGTGCCCAACCTGACTCTGATTTCACCTTCCAATTAACTGCTAATCCTAGATGTTGACATTTTTCCCACTCACTAATTTGTAATATTGGATCATTTTCCTCAATAAATAAATGACCAAGTATAATATGTTTGTCTCATTTGTTTAACTGGCTTCTCTTTATTTACTTTTAGGATTTGTGTGAAGAAAATTCTAAAAGGTTCACAAGCTTTCAAGCACCACTGTTATTAATCATTAGAAGCTATGGTAGTATTACTGTCTATTTTATGATCATATGGAGAACTGGAGTAATACACATACATGCTTCTGTTTCTTTTGAATTCACTTCATACTCGAACACCCATGTGCTTGTGAGCGTGTCCATTGGTAGGTTGTTTTGCTCCACCACTGATTGTTCTGTGACTAAATAGTCGTCGAATAATGTCTATTTTAACAGTATTGGAATAGCGTAGGCTAGTCACCACTGCCTCACGGCAAGAAGGTCCTGGGTTCAATCCCAGGGTGGAGTGGCCTGGGTCCTTTCTGCATGTAGTCTGCATGTCCTCCTCGTGTCACAGTGGGTTTACTCTGAGTACTCTGGTTTCCTCCCACAGTCCAAAAACATGCATTAAGTTAGTTGATTACACTAAATTGGCGTTGACTTGAGTGTGTAGATTTGACTAGTCTTGATGTAACCTTATGTGTAGCTATAACCTTGTGTTTCACTTAAATAGCCACTGATGCTGATGGCGACATCAAATAAACCAAATAAACAAACAGCATAGGCTAGTCTTGTTCTGCCATTAATCTTCATGCTATACGTTATTGCTGTATTTATCTGATCAGTGATCATTTTATTCAAAATTGATTTAACAAGTTTTTGTATGATAGTTCTTTGTGAGTATTTAGGCCAACTCTAAACAGACAAGTGCACATTCAATTAATAAAGAGCCCTGATGCTGCTGTCATTCAATTTTCTGAAATGTGTACGGGGCGAGTGCAACAGTGCATCTTATACCTCTGCTTTGCAATACAAGTTTGCAATGGTCAGATTAGATATTTTGAGTGTTGTACTTCTTGAGTCCATGTTCAGGCCCTTTATTGAGAGTTATGTGTAAGTCACTAAGTCACTAGTCCACTGTAACTGGCTTATTAGGATAAGTTTTGTTGCACCTTAGCTAATTCCCCTCACACATTTGTGATTTTGAGTATTCTGTTTTGCTGTGTAGACATGTTGACTGTTTATGACTGGGGGAAAAAACCATAACCGTGTGTAGAGCTCGGTGGTATACTGGTTCAACTGGTACACCGGTGTTAATTTCCCATACGGTATGCATGTTTCATATACCTCCATACCGGTGCATAGCAGAAACACAGCTCTAACAAATAGGCAGCTAATTATGTAATATTTTTCCCCGATAGGAGCGCTGCTGAGCTCTGAGTAGACCTACATCACCGAACAGCATGCTGGGTAAAGCTTGCTAACCAGGTAGCATAACAAACATCACAGCCTAGAAACAGTCTGGTAACAGCTGGGAAAGGCTCCGTCAGATTAAAGAACAGAACACAGAACTGGATTATAAAGTGAGATCGGCGATGCAAATGAAGATCCCCATTTTAAACGCGGTAACTCTGGAGACTGATTCGGAGTAATGATTATCTCACTGAATTCGGAGGATGTCCTACTGGAGTAAAAATACATCAGCCAAAAATTGGCATCTGTCTAGAAGACGTTGCAGATTGTACAATAAAATCTGTTTACATTCGGCAACTGTTTGGTGCATTCTGATTTGTGTAATTTTGTGGGGCGAAGTAAACCATATAGTAGCTAATTAAAGCCTTTATTATATACATATATAAAACGGATTCGGCCGGTTTTAGCGTGACTGGCTTCAGCCGGTCTTATATAACCGATTCTGTGCCGGTCAACCACATGAACAGCGCAGTGCTTTTACTAACTTTAATTCATAATTCAGTTCAGGTCTGTAATTCAAAGTTTCAGGCACTTAATGGTTTGTTTGAAACATGTTTAAGGGTTTGTTTGCTGACATGAGGAGGAGGAGGAAGCATGATATGTTTCGGCTGTGTTTTGAGTGCTACTGAGCTAGTCAACTAGATAGGCTCCCTAGATACCGCATTACTGATTGATGGACAAGGGACACTACCAAGGGTGGTGTTATCCATTTTGAACACAACCATGTCTCCGGCATGGAAACGTTTGCAGCGTGCTGTTTGGATTATATACGTGAAGAAAATAAGCCGTGAAGGATCAACTCCGAAAACGATCGGAATAACGGATTTAATAAGACGTTTAAAACCACATCACCCCACTGAATATGCAGAGTTTGACAGAACAAAAAGTCAAAGAGGCTAAAGCTAGCAACAGCGCAGTCAGGCTCAAGCCAGCAGCCCCTGCTATGTTTTTTGACGGAGCATTCGGTGAATCTCTAATAAATAAACCAAATGTACACATATATAAAATACCGTGAAATAACGTGAAACTGGTAGAAAAATACCATGATGCAAAATTTTGTCTATACCACCCAGCCCTAACTGTGTGTATGAGTAGTTGTGGTAGTGGATGAGTTAGCAGTGTGCTAATATATTATTATGAGAAGCTAAAAAACAAGGAAGCCTGTAGTGTTTAATTGGGTGAATTGATATGAAATGAAAGTAACAGGTTCTAATCCTTTCAACTCCATTGCTATTAGTTCCATGTCACTGGCTAACCTGCAGAGCTTTACTGATTTACACAGGTAGTTGACATGCGATGCAACTCGTTGTGTATCTGTCTGAATGGGAGAGCTAGAGAAGTGATACACCAAAGCTGTAGTCTCATGCTGTCAGCTTAAAGAAATACATGGCAATTTGTACTCATTGTTTGCGGTATAGTCATTTACTACATCCCACACAGAACAAGCTGCAATACATCGAGTATATTCAAAATATCGCCCACCCCTACCTCATTCCAGGATCTTAAACACAAGAACGTAGAACTCATTGAAAATGGCATCTGCATTTGCCACACTACATGATACATACTCAGCGCACAGTTTGATTGATTTGATGCTGTAGCAGGAGTTCAGGTAGCGAGCGTTTGAAAAGTAGCCTTCAGCTTGATTTGACACAACAGGAACAGTGAGCCGTTTCCTATTTGCACTCTTTAATCTCATTAGTATGCTAAATGTTTCTTTCACATTCTGTGGTATTGCTCTTAGGAGGAAAAAAATAGTGAGGGCAGTTGCTACTTCAAATGTAAAGGAGTCTTTATGGTTTTCTGCATTAAGAGTAGGGGTTATATACTAATCTATGGTTCTGTGACGTTATTTATTAAAAATTCAACACAAAACATGCACTAGGGAGGTAAAATGCAGAAGTTTTAACAAACTAGGGTTAGTATTAGAAAATTGAAATACAAGGCACCCCTAACTAAGTTCATCTGTTGTACTAGTTTGAACATTAATTGATAAATATCTCTAAGTTCATTTGGTGGAATGGTGACCCATTTGGTTAGCGTGGTCACCCCATAGCTCCAGAGATTCAATCTCAACCTTGGGTTTTGCATGTCATCCCTTTGTTAATTAGGGGTGGGTATTAGAAGGGACTTCACGATATGATACACATCTTGACAAGGGTCACGGTACGATTATCACAATATGTTGTGATACGATGCATACAGTGGTGCTTTAAAGTTTGTGAATCCTTTAGAATTTTCTATTTTTCTGAATAAATATGACCTAAAACATCATTAGATTTTCACACAAGTCTCAAAAGTGGATAAAGGGAAACCAGTTAAACAAATGAGACAAAAATATTATACTTGGTAATTTCTTTGTTGAGGAAAATGATCCAATATTACATATTAGTGAGTGGAAAAGTATGTGACCCTCTAGGATTAGCAGTTAATCAATGAGATGACAATCAGGTGCGAGTGGGCACCCTGTTTTATTTAAAGATCAGGGATCTATCAAAGTCTGCTTTTTTAACAACATGTTTGTGGAAGTGTATCATGGCACAAACAAAGGAGATTTCTGAGGACCTCAAAGAAAGAAATGTAAATATAGAGGAAATTCAAGACCATTTTTACCCTCCCCAGGAGTGGTTGACCAACAAGGATCACTCCGAGAGCAAGGCGTGTAATAGTTGGTGAGGTCACAAAAGACCCCAAAGCAACTTCTAAGCAACTGAAGGCCTCTCTCACATTGGCTAATGTTAATGTTCCACCATCAGAAGAACACTGAACAACATTGGTATGCATGGCAGGGTTGCAAGGAGAAAGCCACTGCTCTCCAAAAAGAACATTGCTGCTCGTTTGCAGTTTGCTAAAGATCACATGGACAAGCCAGAAGGCTTTTGGAAGAATGTTTTGTGGATGGATGAGACCAAAATAGAACTTTCTGGTTTAAAAGAAAAGCGTTATGTTTGGAGAAAGGAAAACACTGCATTCCAGCATAAGAACCTTATCCCATCTGTGAAACATGGTGGTGGTAGTATCATGGTTTAGGCCTGTTGTGCTGCATCTGGGCCAGGACGGCTTGTCATCATTGATGGAACAGGTGAGTTCTGAATTATATCAGAGGATTCTAAAGGAAAATGTCAGGACATCTGTCCATGAACTGAATCTCAAGAGAAGGTGGGTCATGCAGCAAACTTAAGGTCCTCAGAAATCTCCGTTGTTTGTGCCATGATACCTTCCACAAAATGTATGTTGTGAAGAGCAGACTTTGATCGATCCCTGTTCTTTAAATAAAACAGGGTGCCCACTCACACCTGATTGTCATCCCATTGATTGAAAACACCTGACTCTAATTTCAACCTTCAAATGAATTGCTAATCTAGAGGTTCACATACTTTTGCCACTCACTAATATGTAATATTGGAATCATTTTCCTCAATAAATAAATGACCAAGTATAATATCTTTTGTCTCATTTGTTTTAACGGGGTTTTCTCTTTATCTACTTTTAGGACTTGTGTGAAAATCTGATGATGTTTTAGGTCATATTTATGCAGGAAATATAGAAAATTCTAAAGTTTTGCTTTTTTTTTTTTTTTTTTTATTTGTGTTATGTGAGCCAAGTGATGCTAGGACACTGAACAGCACAGGGTATTTTTTGGGGGACGTGCCGCCGAGCCCCACCACACAACATGCTGATAGTACTTGCGTACATTTGCAGAATAGTAATGTGAAGTAGGCAGTGTATCCGTGAATCACTCCCACACTTGTGTTGCCGTCAGCCCAAGAAAATAGAGGTCGCTTCAACCCAGTTATACACTTCAAACTGGGTCAGTCTCTGTGTGCGCATGCGTGTGCTCAGAAGCCTAACTTCACGTTGCCCATCTGTACGTGTGTGCTGCACATCTTGGTGTGTATGTCCTTGCTCAGGCCATTGAGGTTTATGCTTCTTTTTTTAACTGGGCAACCAGGCGAGGGCACGTGGTTTCTGTGGTTACCAGCGTCAGCCCCAAACATGCTGTTTAACATAGTGGGTGGTGGTATTTGTCTTGGACCGTCTGCAAAAACAGATGACTGATTCCCTCTCTCATGCTGTCTCCCCCACTCCTTCTGTCTTTGCTCATATTTATTTTAATATCGTCCCTCGCCCTTCTCTTGCACACACCCGAATGGTGGCAGCTGAGAATGACGTTTTTGTCTCCTTGGCAACCCCGGGTGTCTGTGGAAAAAGGGAGAAAGAGCACAGAGCGAGGGAATGAGAGAGCGCGTGAAAAAGACCTCGTTCATTCATCAGCCTTCTCTTAGCTCATTCATGGCTACTGGATTGTATTTATTCTCTTATAGTTTTGTTTCAGTCACCAGAAGTTACATACTCGTATGTGTGTGTGTGTGTGTGTGTGTGTGTGTGTGTGGTTTTGTAAGGATGTGTGTGGGTGAATGGTCACAGTGTCATGAAGCGCTGATGACGTCTGGGAATCCCTTCTCTCTCTCTGTCTCTCTCTGTGTCTCTCTCTCTCTCTCTGTCTCTCTCTCTCTGATGTTTTTGTGTGTTTGCTGCCTCTTGCTCTATTGCTCCCACACACTCTTTCTCCCTCCCTCTCTCACCCCTCTCTCTGCAGTATGACGTCATCGTTGGAGTTTCCTCTCTCGGTTCTTGCAGCACCTGCTGTTTTGCTTCTTTTAATCAAACCGCCTCATGCTTTCACAGCCTTGGTGTCAGGACTTCTGAATCATATATATTTTAATTTAATTGGCTCTTTTTTGGGTGGTGTTATGTAAGTATGTCTGTACACTTGTTGACTTCTTAATGGCGGCATGCTCAACCCTGGCACCTTGTGCTCAGAGTTCCCAACCACATTCACCTCTAGATGAGAAGGGAGATGTTCTCTTGAGCTTGTCTCATAAGTGTATGCATGTTTATAGCTTGGGCTTGGTGCTCCATCGGTCATACTAATAGTCTCTCAGTTCTTTGCTGTTATTTTTGGTTGTGCCGTCTCATTTTGTCTGGCTGACGCTTCCTCTGTTTCTCCCCAGCAGTTGGAGGGTGTGTGGCTGTGTGTGTGAGGAGGTCGTGCAGGATGCAGGAGCAGTGAGGACACACACACTTGCAATGGCGCGTCCCCTATCCCCTTCCCCTGTTTGAGTGCAGCATCCGTCCTCCAGCTCGGCTCGGGGGCTGCGTAGTGGAGCCCCCTCACCCATACAACACACTACAGCCCAAGGTACTGTGTCATTGTGGAGTACTTTCATTTGTTACTAATGTTGCTTGATCCATGTTTTATACAAGTTACATTTTCAGCTTCCTTTCTAGATGAAGGTTAATTTCATAAGTTTTATAAGTCAGCTGCAATTCTGTGCAAGACTTGAGTGCATATAAAGAAAAGCTGCGACACAATGGAAATAAACAGCCTGCTGAGCTGAAGAAAAGAACTGTGCCTTTGCAACACAGCACACCAGACTTAAATGCACAACCTTGTGCACGTGTCACAGTTTCTGCACACTGTGTTGCATCTCTACAGTGAGATAAGATTTTACCCATTTTAAATAGTAAAAAAAAAGAAAGTAAGTGTGTTGGTTTGATATTTAATATGGTAGTGTATTGCAGTATCTTGTGTGTAGTAAATACCCTGTAGCCCACAGTATCCCATATAGCATTGCTAAGTATGTATAAAATATGGCCTAAGGAAAATGCCCAGAATGCTTAATATGCAGTATCACAGTACGTATCATGGAGGTTAAGTGACGCATACAGTGCTGCTTGAAAGTTTGTGAACTCTTTAGAACTTTTTATATTTCTGCATAAATATGACCTAAAAAAACATCAGATTTTCACGCAAGTCCTAAAAGTAGATAAAGAGAACCCAATTAAACAAATGAGACAAATATATTATACTTGGTCATTTATTTATTGAGGAAAATGATCCACTATTACATATTAGTGAGTGGCAAAAGTATGTGAACCTCTATTAGCAGTTGATTTGAAGGTGAAATGATCAGGTGGGAGCTCTGTTTTATTTAAAGATCAGGGATTTATCAAAGTCTGCTCTTCACAACACATGTTTGTGGAAGTGTATCCTGGTGCGAACAAAGGAGATTTTTGAGGATCTCAGAAAAAGAGTTGTTGATGCTCATCAGGCTGGAAAAGGTTACAAACCATCTCTAAAGAGTTTGGACTCCACCAATCTACAGTCAGACAGATTGTGTACAAATGGAGGAAATTCAATACCACTGTTACCCTCCCCAGGAGTGGTCACTCCGAGAGCAAGGTGTGTAATAGTTGGCGAGGTCAAAATAGACCAAAATAGAACTTTCTGTTTTTTTTCTTTGATTTAAAAGAAGTGTTATGTTTGGAGAAAGGAAAACACTCCATTTCAGCATAAGAACCTTATCCCATTTGTGAAACATGGTGGTGGTAGTATCATGGTTTGGGCCTGTTTTGCTGCATCTGGGCCAGGACGGCTTGCCATCATTGATGGAACAATGAATTCTGAATTATATCAGAGAATTCTAAGGAAAATGTCAGCACATCTGTCCATGAACTGAATCTCGAGAGAAGGTGGGTCATGCAGCAAGACAACGAGCCTAAGCACACAAGTCGTTTTACCAAAGAATGGTTAAAGAAGAATAAAGTTAATGTTTTGGATTGACCAAGTCAAAGTCCTGCTCTTAATCCAATAGAAATATTGTGGAAGGACCTGAAGCGAGCAGTTAATGTGAGGAAACCCACCAACATCCCAGAGTTGAAGCTGTTCTGTACTGAGGAATGAGCTAGAACTCCTCCAAGCCGGTGTGCAGGACTGATCAACAGTTACAGGAAACATTTAGTTACAGTTATTGCTGCACAGGGGGGTCACACCAGATACTGAAAGCAAAGGTTCACATACTTTTGCCACTCACTAGTATGTAATATTGGATCATTTTCCAAGTATAATACTTTTGTTTTATTTGTTTAACTGGGTTCTTTTTATCTACTTTTAGGACTTGTGTGAAAATCTGATGATGTTTTAGCTCATATTTATAGAGAAATATAGAAAATTGTAAAGGGTTCACCAACTGTCAAGCACCACTGTACTTGTAACTGATAAAAGTACAATCAAATCAATATTTGGTTCGACTACCCATTGCGTTGTTAGGTGTACTCTGGGGCAGTATTCATTGTAAGTAGGTGGTAAGACCTTTTCACGATTCTTTTGATTAACATGTTTATCTTTGCAGGTATATAGCCCGGTGAATGCGTGAACAAATTATTGTTTATTTGTAAAGTGACTTACTGCTAATATGTTTATTTATTTTTAACAATGTTAATTTGCAGAACCTGTTTTTTGTTTTATGTGATTTTTGCAGGCCATTTTTTATATGTACTTGTTAACAAACATTTTAGTCTGTTTGGTTTATTATCTTTTTTTTAATTTTTTTACTTTGAATAACCCTGACTTGGACAACATGTTTCTGTGTGTTTTGTCAGACATCTGTGTGTGCTTGTGTGTGTAGAACGTGTGTGTAAGTTAGGTTTTCGCCTCTTCCTAAAGGACGATGTCTGTGCTGTTGCCCCTGGATGGGGTAATAGAGGGGGAGAGCGTTCTGACCACTGAAACTTCTGCCCCAACCTGCTGTAAAGTAACCACCACCACACAGAGCAAAGACAACACTGAAAACAATGGCACAGACCATGACGACAACGTCACCCAAGACACGCAGGTAACCTCCTCAAATGTACACGTGTGCTGAGGTTATAACCTGCTTCTGTGGGCTCTGACACACCAGTCCAGCAGTTGTTGATGTGTTCTGTCTGTGTCCACTGCTGCAACCAGTTTGTGGTGTGACAATTGAGCAACTGAACACGAGAGGGAGTGTGTTATCGCAAATAACACCACGGCTATGATTTGTAGTTTAATCCAGCTGTGATGTTATTTGCAATATCGTACGACTTCTGGTGTTAGTGGTGTTATTGCTTGTTTTCAATAACATTTTTTTACAACAAAATAAACCAAGACAGACCTGAATTTAATACTGAATATGCTTTCATGCTGACAAATGCCTTCCACCAAAATGTAGGTCCACAACAGTTGTGTTGTTGCTATGCAACGGTAACAATGTCCTACCCAGCACTAGAGGAACTGGGCTAGTTTGACCTGAACATACCTAGAAATGTTGAGCGCTGGTCATTGGAACGTTGTGGTTTTTTTTTGCTAGTAGCACTGTGCTGGATTTACCTATGCTACTTAAAATGCCTCAGAAGACTGCTGAGTCTTCAGACAAGAAACTGCTGTTATTGACACATAATGGCCTCTAGAGGGTAATTCTAGCCCTAAGCAAATACATTGGTCATGGAATGCATGTTGTCTCTTTTATTCAGCATAATGTTCTTTTTTAATTCATTTGTATATTTGTGGTAAAAGTGTTTCCATAGGCACACATTACGAACACACTATAAATGAGTCGTATTGAAAAGGTATGCTACAAAAGGTTTATATACAGTGGGGCAAAAAAAGTATTTAGTCAGCCACTTGTGCAAGTTCTCCTGCTTTGAAAGATGAGAGAGGTCTGTAATTTTCATCATAGGTACACTTCAACCATGAGAGACAAAATGAGAAAACAAAAATCCAGGAAATCACATTGCAGGGTCTTTAATTAATTTAATTGTAAATTATGGTGGAAAATAAGTATTTGGTTAGTAAATTTGGTTCAACTCAATACTTTGTAACATAACCTTTGTTGGCAATGACAGAGGTCAAACGTTTCCTGTAAGTCTTCACCAGGTTTTTTGGCTGTCGCTGGGAAACACAGACTTTCAACTCCCTTCACTAATTTTCTATGGGGTTGAGGTCTGGAGACTGGCTAGGCCACTCCAGGACCTTGAAATGCTTCATTGCCCGAGCGGTGTGTTTGGGATCATTGTCATGCTGGAAGACCCAGCCACGTTCCATCTTCAATGCTCTCACTGATGGAAGGTGGTTTTGGCTTAAAATCTCACAATACATGGCCCCGTTCATTCTTCCCTTAACACGGATCAGTCGTACTGGCTTAAACAGGGGGACACGCCTGGCA
>JAJAGP010004076.1:0-57186 GCA_025084515.1 Ancistrus triradiatus | reverse complement strand
CAACCACCTAACAACCACATAGCAACGACCTGGGACACCATAGCAATTGTATATTGTTGAATAATACTGTATATTGCTATCCCTCATGCTTCTTATTATTATTGGTGGTTTTTTCTTCCACACATTTCTGCGATTAATACGGTTTGAACCATTTAACGTCAAGACACGGTTCAATCACATAGATAATCGCTCTGTGTGGTGTGCTATGTCTTTTGAAGTAAATCCAATTTATTGTTTTTAATAGATTTAAGTTTAAAAATTAAAACTTAAAAAACAAGCAGACAAAGGTTATTGGGACATGCCCCCTGCTCGTAGCCAAAAGTATTGGGACATGCTACCACACAGGGCCTAAAGCATTAGGTCATGCCCCAGCAAACGGCCAAAAAATTGGGACATGCCCCCACACGAAGGTCAAAAGTATTAGGAGACACCCCTGCACATGGCCAAAAGTTTTGGACATGCCCCCGCACATGGCCAAAAGTATTGAGACACCACAGCAAACCACCTAGAATACCATAGCAACCACCTAGAAACACCATAGCAACCACCTGGGACACCATACCAACCACCTAGCAACACCATACCAACACCTGTGACAAAATCACACACACAATCACACACCATAAACTCCACAGCAACACATATACATGAATCCTTGCATGTGACCAAAAGTATTAGAACATGGCCCCGCATACAGCCAAAAGTATTTGAGTTAGTTTTATTCTGTTTTTTAGAAATAGTTGGAACTAGCATAGTTTGTAATAAGCATTTCCTTCCCCCTCTCAAACAGTGGCTCCATCTCCATAACAGCATAGACACAGACACACACACAAAAAGTGTATAGCAGATTTTGTCTCCATGATGATGTAATGAGTCTCTGGGCAGACTTTAATCAGCCTAGTTAAAAGAAAAAAGACCATTTCAACATCACTACTGCTGCCACTCAAGGAATCCATTTCTTCCTGTTCAGTAGCCTTCCCGCGTTTTTAGAGAGTTTAGACAAAAAATGGACTTGGTGTGAAGGTACAGTAACACTACGTTAAAAATTGCATCTGTTTTTACATTCGTAAAAATCAGACTCGGTGTGAAAAGGCCCGAAGACTGTCTAAGGGAAAACTCCACCCACTGCAGACTATAAGCCTCCAAAGCTTACTGTGCTGAGAGAGCTGTGTAGAACTCTACAGAATGCACTGGAGCCAGCTTACAGCTCCCCTCCTCCTCTCAGACAGTGGCTCAGTCTCCATAACAGCGCGCACGCATGCGCGCACACACACACACACACACACACACACCATGTTCAGCATATTGTGTCTATGATGATGTATTGAGTCTCTGGGCAGACTTTATTCAGCCAATCTCATGTGTAGCCTCAATAGCTGGATTGACCGCCATTCGAACTCTGGTTATTCTTTTATCTACAATCTCTCCATCAAGTCACAAATACTACGGACATTGGAATGCCAAGGACCACCACCTGGACAAACTCTTCACAGATTACTGGCCACAATAACCAACCTTTTTCTCAAACCAACAAAAGAAATTTAGGACCTGGCCAAGCTGTCAGATAACCCCTGCATCTCACCATCGTAAACTGAGCCAAAGTGTTAGTCTTAAAAGGATTTCTTTCACTCTCTACACCAAACTCCCCCATTCTAGGAGACGTCTGGCCTAACTTTTGAAAAACACACGTGTCCAGACAAGCTGGAGCCAGGAAGGACAGCCTGGACAAATTACGACCCGGGGACTTCAGCGTTTTTAAAGACATATTCTTAATAGTAGTATTAACTTTTGTTGGAAATAGATTACCTCTGCATGGACCACTCAATTTGAAAACACATGAGAACTGCTTCATAATGAGTTCAAACACCCCCACACACACCCTGTCTCTTTCTTACAAGGAATTTGATCGGGGATATTCTTCGTACACCTATATATAATCACATATATATGCATGTCGTTGATTTCTCATGTATTTTCACGTCTGTTTGGTTAATGTCTTTAGTATAATGACCATTCCATACTCAGTATGGTCCAGTTTTGTGTCGTAGTTAGGAAAATACTAGTATATAATCTCTACAGGGCCTCTTGTATCGATCGGCTAGTGATTTAATACCTATACACTTATAGAGGACCAGAAATGCAAGTTGTTATTCAGAATGTATTGTATCCTATATCTGGTATTGATCGTATCATTATTTGTCTGAGGAATAGCAAATGTGTGTGCTGTAGTTTAGAATGCCTTAATTATGTCCTAGTTTGTAGATTCGAGGTGCTCTTTACAATCGGAACCACGTACCTGAACTTCTGCAACTAAACTTGTAACTTTGAGGATTTTTGTTCTTATGTGATACACTTAGACATCGTAGATATGTAAAAATATATTAATCCAAAGTTGTAGCCTCTGTATCGGTGCATACCAACACATGGTGACAATAAGGGACGTGCCCAACGAGAGGAGGGACTTGATACCGAGTCAACTTCTCATTGGCTGATCCAGGGCAAAACCCCTGCCTCACGCCCTTGATTGCTTACGTCAGCGTGTGTACAAAACTTTTGGCGCAAGCTAGCAGCGGCAGTTCTTTTTGAGTCTTGTTCCTTTGTTTAAGTAGTCCTTTTTCTTTTGTATTTTTTTTCTTTGTAAGTGGTTTTTTGGTTTTAGGTTTTCTTTTCATTTTTGTTTTGCGTTTAAGTTTAGTTAAGTTTTGCCTTGTCCAGAAGTCTTAGTAGTTTGGTAGTGCCAAATTACAAATTAAGCTAAAGAAAGTAGTGAAAAGACCAGCTAGCAAAGATCTCCTTCACGCTCGCTCACTACACCATAATAAAGTAGTTTATAACATTGCACCTGGGTATTTACTACACAATTAATAGGTTGCACATAGATACCCTCTGTTAGTGATATTAAAACTGTGATATACATTATTGTGATATACACCGCCATTATTTCCTGATCTTAACTCTGTGATATACATGTCATTACTTCAGATTGTCAGTTGGTATTTCCTTGTTTGTGGTTAATAAACTTGTTATACCCTTTTGAATTTACCGTTTTGTGTGGGAGAGATTATTCTTTTATTTGAACGGAGGTTGAGAAAAACAGAACTGCAATCTCTCTCTTCAGATCCAGTGTTACGGATCGCTCAGACACAGGTTGGAGTCAAGTGCAGGTTTTATTGAACACCAATGCCAAAACGTAGTCAAAAAACAGTCCGTGATCAAAGCCGTGTAAATCCGATAATGCGTCAAAGCTGAAGGGGTAATCCAAAACCACAAAACGATAAGCCAAAAAGGAGTAATCGATAACCATATAACACTCAGAACACTGTCGATAACGCTCAGAAACAGACCAGAAAAGGGAACGAGACCTCGTGCTGACTGCATGTTGCTGCGCTATTTATCGGTAAACATGGCTGCCGCCCGGAAGCAGCAACCTAGAATTCAGGTGAAGGCAACCTCTGCTGGCGTGGCGGCTCCTGCCGTCTGTGCCCCTGCTCTCGGCCGACTTCTAGGTCTAGGAGCGGGACGATTGGGGAATTCCCTGTGGAAGTCCGCGATGAGGGACGGGTCCAGGATGTCTTGGGCCGAGACCCAGGCCCGTTCCTCGGGACCATATCCCTCCCAGTCTATTAGGTACTGCATAAGCCCTAATGTCTCTCCTATGATGGTTGGCCTGCAAACGCTGCTTATGAACCGCGTGTTGTAGTCGAACGTGGGCCTCCTCCCAGGTCTGTTCAGTCCTCCTTATCCAGTCATCTACTGCTGCAACTTGGGACGGCTCTCCGGCCCAGGGGAACAATGGGGGGTTGGTAACCGAATACGCACTGGAACGGTGTCAAACCTGTACTGTAGATGAACTTTGTAGGGAGTTCTGCGCCTACTCAACCCAGGGGATAAACCGGACCCAATTGTGCTGGAACCGAGAACAGTACGACCTGAGGTACCTCCCCACCTCCTGATTTAGGCGTTCCGTCTGCCCATTGGACTGGGGATGGTAACCTGAAGAGAGAGAGACAGTAATCTATAGCATCTTACAGAATTCCTTCCACACCCGTGAGGTAAATTGTGGCCCTCTGGAATTCCGAATAACCGAAAGACGGACTGCATTAGGCATTCCGCCATCTCCAATGCCGTGGGGAGTTTGGCTAGCGGTACCAACCGGCATGCTTTGGAGAAGCGGTCTACATTGACCATAATGGCGGTTTTACCTTGGGTGGCTGGTAAGTCGGTTATGAAGTCCACCCCCAGGTGAGACCAAGGACGCTGGGGAACCTCCAGGGGTTCCAGCAACTCTGCAGGTAATTGGCGAGACGCCTTGGACTGGGCGCAGGTGGCACATGCTGCAACCCATGTGCGGACCTCTCGCTCCATACCCGGCCACCAGAATCAGTTACTCACCAAGTCCAGGGTCCCTGGGTGTCCTGCACTAGAGTGACAATGTATAGTTTCAATAACTAGCTGCCGCAACTGACTAGGAACAAACTCACGCTCTGGGGGGCAGTTGGCAGGGGGGGTTCGTCCCTCTGTCCTTCCCGGATCTGGTCCATGATCTCCCAGTGTATGGGTCTTACCCAACACTCCGCCTGGAGTATGGGTGTAGGAGGTTCCTCCTCCTTCTCGGTCTCCCATATGGGGGACAGAGCATCTGCTTTCCCGTTCTTGGTGCCTGCATGATAGGACAAACCGTGTGAAGAACAACGCCCACCGAGCCTGTCTGGGATTTAGCCATTTGGCTGTTCTGAGGTACTCGAGATTCTTGTGATCGGTAAGCACCAAGAACGGATGTTTAGCCCCTCTCTAACCAGTGTCGCCACTCCTCTAAGGCCAATTTGATCACGAGCAATTCTTGGTCTCTGACATTATAATTACGCTCCGCTGGAAGAATGCACATGGATGGAGCTTGGCAGGGGTGCCGAACCCCGGTGGAAGACGCATCCACCTCCAACACGAAGGGGAATTCTGGGTCGGGTAACTTGACAGTGGGTACTGTGCTAAAGCTCCTCTTTAGTGCTACAAACACTGCCTCTGCCTCACTAGACCATTGGAGTTTCTTCTGGTTACCCTTAAGCAAGGATGTCAAGGGAGTGGCCACGTTGCTGAAACCACTTATGAACTGGCTGTAAAAATTGGCGAAACCCAGAAACCTCTGTAACTCCTTAATTGAAGAGGGTCGGGGCCATTCTACCACCGCACCTAACTTGTCTTTTTCCATACGCACCCCTTCTCGATCTATCACGTACCCCAAAAAGTTAACCGACGTTGTATGAAATTCACACTTCTCACCTTTTACAAAAAGCTTGTTATCCCGAAGATGCGTCAGCACCTGCTGAACCTGTGTAACATGCTATACTATATTCTTAGAATAAATTAAAATGTCGTCGATATATACAATCACGAATCTATCAATCATGTCCCGCAATATATCGTTCATAAATGCCTGGAATACTGAGGGAGCGATGGCTAGACCATAAGGCATCACGGTATACTCATAGTGTCCCCGCGTGGTAATGAAGGCTGTTTTCCACTCATCGCCTGCCCAAATTCTAATCAAGTTATATGCACTACGCAAGTCCAACTTAGTAAATACGGTTGCTCCTCTCAGCTGTTCCAGGGCCGTCGGTACTAGAGGTAGCGGATGTACCTGGGATACCGAATGTATCCCAGGCTCAAGGTTTCCTCCACATAACTCTCCAAGGCTTCCGTCTCCGCCTGCGATAACGGGTATATCCTATTCCTCGGTGGAGTAAGCCCTGGGAGCAGCTCAATCGCACAGTCGCCCGGACAGTGGGGGGGCAGTTCACGGGCCAAGTCCTTGGCGAATACGTCCTTGAAGTGCGAATAGCAGGCAGGCACCTTGCGACCTCCTTTCTGGTCAGGACTTTCCACCTGCGTAGCTTGAAGAGACACTATTACACAGTTCTGAAAGCACTCACCGCTCCATTGAGTGATCTCATTCCGGCTCCAATCGATCACCGGTGAGTGTTTAACCAGCCACGGGTAGCCAAGGATGATGTCTTGTCGGGGCGCAGAGATGACCAGCAGGGAAATGCTCTCCTCGTGTACGATCCCCGTGCGCATGAGGAGGATCTGAATTTGTTCCCTGACGGAGCTGCTTCCCAAGGCTCTCCCATCCACTGCCTTGATCACCAATGGCGTATTACGGCTGGTTAGATGGATTTGGTGTTTCTCTGCCACCCGTCTGTCGATAAAGTTCCCCGTCGCTCCCGAATTGATGAGCGCTGTAAGGTAGGTAAAGCCCGTATCCCACCGTAACTGCACTTAGATATTTAGACATTTTGTATTGATGTCAGGTGAAATCATGGCACTCACCTCCAGTGCTGTGGGATGGTTGGGTATCTCAGGACAGGTGGCAACTCGATGACCTGCCTCACCACAGTAGAAGCAAAGTCGGCCTTCGACACGCCGACGTTGCTCCAGTCCAGATAGGTGAGCCCTACCCAGCTCCATGGGTTCATCTTCAGGGTCCGGTTGCTCCTGAGGACTTCTGGTCCTTACCGTTGAACAAATGTTGCGACCCTCTCAAAGACGGTTGTCAAATACTATTGCTAGCTGGATGTAGTCCTCCAGACCTAGAGTAGCCCCCTGAACGGCGAGTTTGGCCTGGAGTTCCGTGTTTAACCCATTCTTGAACATGGTAAGAAGGGCGGGTTGGTTCCAATTACTACCCGCCGCGAGAGTACGAAATTCAAGTGCATACTCCACTGCTCTGCATCTCCCCTGGTGGAGTTTCACTGGACGTGCCCCTATGTCTCTCCCAGCGTGAGGGTGGTCAAAAACCTCCCCGAACAGGGAGTGAAATCTGGTTTCGGACTTGAGCACCTCACTGTTCTGGGACCAAAGTGCCGTAGCCCACTGTTTAGCTTTTCCCGTAAGTAGTGACACTACATAGTGAATCTTATCTGTGTATCTCCTGAACTGCTCCGGGTGATGCTCAATATAAATGCTACACTGCATCAAAAACTCTTTGCAAGTATCCAGTGAGCCATCATAACTTTCAGGCTAAGGAAGTAACCCCCGCACCGGGGGGGTTGGAAGAATCCTCTAGGGGTACTTGGGGAGCGATCTCCGGCATGGCCGTGTCATCTGGAAGTGGGGGGGTTGTTCGGAGGATGAACTCCTGTAGCAAACGTACCACTTCTTCCATGCTCTGCTCCTGTCGAGTCATCCGATCCGCCAAACCTGCTGACTCCATGGCGGGCGAGGTCTTCTGTTACGGATCGCTCAGACACAGGTTGGAGTCAAGTGCAGGTTTTATTGAACACCAATGCCAAAACGTAGTCAAAAAACAGTCCGTGATCAAAGCCGTGTAAACCCGATAAGCCGTGCGTCAAAGCCAAAGGGGCAATCCAAAACCACAAAATGATAAGCCAAAAAGGAGTAATCGATAACCATATAACACTCAGAACACTGTCGATAACGCTCAGAAATGGACCAGAATAGGGAACGAGACCTCACGCTGCCTGCATGTTGCGGCGCTATTTATCGCTAAACATGGCTGCTGCCCGGAAGCAGCAACCTAGAATTCAGGTGAAGGTGACCTCTGCTGGTGTGGTGGCGAGTCCGCCGTTCCCCTGACATCCAGACTGAATATGCGTATATCAACTTTCTGATTAATTTTGCTTTCTCTCTTTCAACTGGTTTTCCGGATCCACCAGTACCCAAACGATCCGGTGGTGCCCCGTTTGTTCATTAAAATTAATCAATTTAAAGGTGTAGTCATATTCCGCTACACATGAAAGTTTAAAAAAAAAAAACTATACTATCAAAACTTTCTGGAAGATTGCCTGAGAGATAACTCCAATCACTTAGAATAGAATAGAATAGAATCTTTATGGTCATTATACCAAAGGTACAACAAAATAGTATGCAATCCTTGCACAGTGCAAAATAAAAAAATCTAAGATATAAATATATAAAATAATATATTATATATTTATATAATATATAAAATAAATAAAATATATTGCACAGTTTAAGAAAATAAAATGGTATTGCACGAATGAGGTACTAAATATTGCACAGATAAGTGTAAACAGTGGTGTGTTCGTCAGTGTTCATTTATTATTGCAACAGCCCTGGCATATATGCTGTTTTTCAATCTGCTTGTTTTTGCTCTTATCGTTCTGTAGCGCCTCCCTGAGAGTAGTAGTTGGAACAGATGATATGCTGGGTGTGATTTGCCCTTCCGGATGCTATGGGCCTTCTTGCAGCTGCGTGATCTGTACAGCTCCTCTAAGCAAGGGGACTGGTAGTGAAGCAGCAGGTCAGCTTACATCGACACAGAGCATGGTGAGTACCACCCAGGCGACCATGCTCTGTCACGCTCCGCGGTGTTACCATGGTCTTGCTTCTTGTGGTTTCTGTAACCTCCGAGATGAACTACATCACTCTTGATTCTCCGGTTAACCTCATGACTCCCACTGACCAATCAGAGAGCTCCTTCCTCACTAAGGATGTGGGATTACTGATTGAACACAGCTATGCCTGCCTTCATAAGGAGTGTTATTTGTGAGGTTCGGGGCGAAGTATTGTCTCGGTTTCATCCGGACATAGTGTGCCGGTCTTTGGGGATTGTACCTATTTGGCTTTGCCTTCCTGTATGGATACACTCCTGTCTCTATGTGGATTTATTCCTGGACTTCCTCCTGCTGTGCTCTGCATTAGCTCTGAGTTAGCCCCACATTATCCCTGAGCGTCCCTACAGTCGTTTCCTTCTTCGCATTTGCCATTTTAGCAATTTTTGCTGGATTCAAACTTTATATAATCATTATATATCAAAACCCCTGCTCACCTTCCCTTATGAGCATTAAAAAACTGAAGGTTGTGTCCTCCTGGACAAAGAGAGATAGGGGGCAGCTAGTGATGAACCTCAACCTTTAACTCCCGACCACTATAAAGTGGGCTGTACACATCTTGAATCAAAATGTAACTGACACTTGAAAGCAACTTTGCTCTAGGACACTTAATCCTTGGAACCAGAAGTTTATTGCCTCACATTCAATAGATGGCTCAAAGAATGCAATGCCTTTTTTCAAGAGGAATCAGGTTCTAAAAAGGTCATTAGAACGAGGACATTTTGTATTAAAGTTATCACCTATAACTTCAGAATCTGCCAATTGTGAAGTATCCAGCTTAAATAACTCTTTGTTATGTTTAATTTGATACCACACTTATCTTTGTTAAATACGATAGCCACAGGATTCTTTAATTTCTTTAACCTCATGTTAAGTTGATTAGAACCCTAAATGTTACTCTTATTTTGATATTCTTTCTTTTATTTTTGATTTCCTTTCTCTGTAATCTTGGATACAATATAATTATAGTGTGATAAAATCCTAGAAGCATGTTTTTTTTAACCAAGAAACATGAAGCATGTTTTTTTAAAGTTGTATTAGCTTAATGTTTTCTTTCAGGAAAATAACATTGTGTGTCCTTCTCAACTCCCAGAAGTTGAATCTGTTCATCTGGACAAAGTTTTTGTCGGGAGAAATGTTTCGTCACTCATCTAAGTGACTGCTTCTTCAGGTCTCAAGCAGTTGGAAAACTTCCCCCAATCTTATATACAAGCACCTTTGCATAACGACTGGTACCAGCACCATTACATAACAATGGGACGGGTGATCAGTATAATATGCAGATTGACATAACCATTAACGACAATGGCCACGTGTGCCATTCCACACAGGATTGGAGAAGGGGATGCGATGGCTCCGTTGTAAGATGGTGGAGAGGTGTACTCTGAGGCCCCCTCCTCGGTTCAGAGATGGACGTTCCCTTTTACAAAAAGATGGCTTCTTTTACTCCGCGTTCAAACCATCGTTCCTCCCTATCAAGGATCTGCACATCTTCATCCTTGAAAGAGTGGCCACTGACCTGTAGGTGGGGTGTAAAACCGCAGAGTCCTGACCTGATGAGGGGTAGCTCTTCTATGTTGTACCATCCGTTTCGCCAGTGGCTGTTTGGTTTTCCCGATGTACAATTCCTGGCAATCCTCCTGGCAACTTACAGCGCGTACACTACATTACTCTGTTTGTGCTGGGGGACCCGATCCTGGGGTGGGACCAGTTTCTGGCGTAGCGTGTGTTTTGGGGTTTTGAAAGCCACTGAGACGCGGTGTGTTTTTGCAAAGATGCGTCTCAATTGTTCAGGTGTTCCTGCCACATATGGAAAATCACCACTGGTTTACGCTTAGACTGCGGTTGTTGTTCTCCTCTCGTCGATCTGCTGGAGCACTGTTTGGGCGTCTTACCGGCTTTGACAAAGGCCCAGTTCGGATAACCACATTTGCCCAGGGCCTGCTTAATGTGAGATTTCTCTCCATCATTGGCCGCTGTGTCAGTGGGGACGCCGTCTGCTCGGTGGTACAGTGTCCTGATGACTCATAGTTTGTGCTCAAGTGGATGATGAGAGTCAAACCTTAAGTTCTGATCTATATGTGTTGGCTTACGGTAAACATTGACTTTCAATCGTCCCCCATCATCCAATCCTGTGTGAATGGCAAGATGAAATTATCTAAAAATAGAGAATAAAATCTATAGCATATATCGTTAGGATTGAGTGAGTTGAGACAGGTAGTTCAAATAGAAGAGTCACTGTAGGTTTTTGTGTCCTGGAAGTTATTATCCTCTGATGGGTACTGAGTAACGTTATGAGGACTGGAACAGAGAGAGTCACCACAGGATTACAGCACGTTAGGCAGGTGAGTAGGAAAGGCATTGTTGTCAACTGCATCACTGGATCGAAGGGCTTCATCTTCAGGTTGATGGAGGCAGTGAGGAGAGGCAGTGTTGTCCTTGCAGCAGTGAAGCCGTGGGCTACATCCCCTGGTCTGGGTTTTGCATCTGCGCCCCCCAGTTAATAAACTTAAAAGAGAGACCTTCCTTGTATTTTAAGACTACTCAAAGACCTGAGTAAATGAGTGTGTTTTTAATCTGGACTTGAAGATCAAGAGTGAGTTTGAATCACGAACAGTGACAGAGAGGCTATTCCAAAGGTGAGGGGCCATATATGAGAACGCTCTTCCCCCTGCAGTGACTTTCTTAATCGTAGGGACTACAAGTAACCCAGCACCTTGTGAACAAAGTAAGCGTGATGGGTTATAGTGCTGAATTAGTTCACTCAAATACTGTGGAGCCAGGCCATGTAGCGCTTTATAGAGTATATAGAGTGGTTTATATAGAGTTTTAAGATCTTTTTGAATATGCTTTGCCAGTGATGATTGGCATGCATGACCGTATTTACTGATGGACTGGATCAAGAAGCACTTACTGCATAAAAAAGCACTGACCTTAATAAGATGTATAAAGAATACAATTTAAACAATCAATCAGCAGTCTTGGTTTTGGAATGAACATGCTAATTGTCTGGTTGGTTATTGAAATTTAGTGTCATGAAATCTTTCAATATTGGGAAGTATGGTTTTGATACCATAAAAGTATTGAAAATTCCATAGTCGTGAGCATTAAAATAGAGTGAAAATGTGTGTGGTGTATTGATATCTTACTTACACCCATAATAATCAGGGTATGTGTAACAATTTATCTTCTCTGAGTTAGTCAAATTAAATTAATTGCCATAATTTGCTGTTAGAGGATATAGGCCTTGTACAGTTGTAACTGTTTGTAACAACAGAATATACTAGTCACAGCCTGCTGTTATAGTTGCAGCTCTTTTTCTTATTACGATTAGGCTACTATGTTATCCTGATTTTTTTCAGGAGTTATCTAAAGTCATGTGGATTTGTTTAACCAAATGTGGTTCAGTAACATAATTTTGTGCAGGTATTGTCTGGCCTATTCATACAGGACTAAGTATTTGTAAATTTTCCAAAAACATTTACCTGGATAGCCTAAGTGTACATGGTAGTACAACACACCCATGTTATAATTACGGAGACTTGTAAAAACTAAAGTGCAGGTGCAAACTGGAAGTATTCACTTACAAGTGCATAAGTGGCAGCAATGCCCGATCTCTGCCAGAAGTGAACCACCTCTGTTTTGGAACATGTGGGCCATATGAGCTTTTCTAAATGTGGGGTACATATGGCTTATATGCAGCTTGTCAGAAGGCACTATCTCTGCTGGTTTTGCATCCTTAGACAGGAACTACCTGTTATAATAATAGACTTCTGCCACCGTCTATACGCTCCAGTACAGTCGGAGGCGGTAATGCGCCTAAATGCTGGCTCGCCAACAAATCGATGAAAACAAATCAAAGAAGAAACTCGTCAGCTATTGCTAATAAACAAACGTTGTGGCCTATTAGCTTTGCGGTACTACTCAAAGATGCCAGTGGCGGTCATGTTGGGGAACAATTATAAGAAACTTCTGGAGCAGTGCGAAACACAGGAGTTAGAGGTAAAACAAGGCATATCAAGCTGTGTACCAGCGCTGGCATATTTTGAAGTGTGGGTTTTTGTAAATAATTATCCGTAGTTAGCTCACTAGTTTAGCCATATTTAATAAGGCTAGCTAACAGCGCCCGAGTCTCGCCTGTTTTAAGCATTTATTTCGAGAGTGGGTCTTACCTGTCTCTGTAGAAACAAGTCGAAATGACGTTTAGCTTTGTAATCTTGGTACACGACTCGCGGTGGTTGTTGGTAGTCCCCGTCCCTCAAGACAAAGTGACACATGCTAATTGACACAGTTTTCCAGAAAAATGAGCTGAATTAAATGTTTTATGTAAAGGTGTCTAAAATTAAAAAAAAAAATTATTTTAACAATTCGTAAAAAATAAACAGTAATTATGGATCAAAATACAGTGGACAACAATATTTTTCAGACGTTTGCTTCCTGACAAAGGAGTGAGTTTATCATGGACAGTTTCAAGCTGAACACACACACACACACACACACACACACACACACACACACACACCCATTGACAAAAGTAAAACAAAGCACCAAGTTCGAAATGTCGGATTGCTGCAAAACTTAACGTGCAGTTATGTTGCAAGCAGACATGTACATGATTACAAGTAGTGATAGACTGATTAATCTGTCAGCCGATTAATCAGTCTAATTAATGCCATTTTGAGATTAATCGGCATCAGCTGATCTGTGCTCATAAGGCCAATAATCAGAAATATTGGAGAAAATGCAGCGAAGCTGTTTCCTGCCTTACATTTTGCAGCTCATAAACTGGGACTACTGAGTGACTTAAGACAAAGAGATGCTGAGAGAACATTCATTGAGGGTGGGGGCCATTTATGGGAAGATTGGATTTTATTTCCAGCATTATAACTTGCTGATCATAACTGGAACTGGGTTTAAAAAAAAACAAAAAACACACACGATGCTCCTACCTTGTGTACTACTCTAAAAGTATTTACACATTTTTCCCCAGAAACAAGAAGATGCTGTTATCTGGTAATAAATGTTGTTAAGTGCAACAATACTTTTAGTTTTTTTTATTTTATTTGCAACCCTACATCAAAAAAAGTTGGGACTTCAAATGCTCTGATCGATTGGCCGGTGACTGGAATCGTCTGGTTTTCAGTGTGATCGGCGGCTCAGTGGCATAGGTTTGGGTATTGAAACCACTGGGTACCTATTAAATTTGTGATTACAATTATCGCTCCCTACTAACGCATTTCATTCTTCAAAAGCATGGCGATGATTAGTGCAAAAATACGTCTGTATTAAGCAGGCACCTGTCTGCCAGGACCAGTGCATCATGTGATCACGTAATTTTGTTTTGATACACTCCACTGAAGTGTTAGCAGAAGATGGGTGCTCAAAAGTGCTCAAAAGTTTGGCCCCGCTTTCATAGAAAAAGGAAAGACTACAATATGTGTGCAAAATTGATTCGCTGTGAAGGAGGAAAAGACTCTAGCATGATATTGAGCTCTAGCAGTGAACCATGTTCGACCGTTTATGGTTTCCCAGTGCAAATGCTGCGTTAGACGGAAAGTCTAAGCTTAATGAACAAAGCTTAATGTGGTGAAACATTCTGAAACAATACAGGAAAACCTAACTTCTCTCAATTACTACTGGTTATAAGTAATCCCTGCTGCTTAAATGACAAACTTATGATCCAAAAGGAAAATAATAATTTTACATTAATCTTTTTTTTTTTCCTTCCATTAAACCTATTATATGCAAAATGCTTAAGGTGAAAATAAGTTCTTTACTTTTGGAACACATGTTCATCATTTCAGCAGTAGAGATTACTTATGCCAGTGGTAACAGAGAGTTAAAGTTTGGTGCTGCTAGGTCACTGCCACATTAAGCTTTTTTACTTAGCAGGTTTAAAACGGGAAGGAAAAAGTTAAAGTAAAAATACTCAAAAGACAAAAAAATATATAATTTATTATTTTTCACCATTTTGGAATCAATAAGAACCGGAATTGATAATCGGAATCAGAATCGCAATCAGTAAAATACAAATGGTACCCAACCCAAGTCTCATATAACCGATGCTGGGCCGGTCACAGAAAGCCACACGTGCGCACCGCACGACAGCTGTACAAACACAGCCACACATGTAAAACACACTGCTTTCACTAGCGTTAATGCACAGTATAATTCTGCTTTAAACTGTGTGTTTGTTTATGAAACAGATTGGTGTTGACACATGCTGACACTGCACGAGGAAGTGGTTGATTTCAGTTGTGCTCCAATGCTGCTACATAGGGAGCAGTGATATAGTGTTATTTGGGTTACAGCTATGTCTTCCGCATTCTAGTTCTTAACATCGAGAGAGTGCTGTTTGCAGTATGCATGCTGAAAAATAAGTGTGAGCTTATTTTCTGAGCATGATCATCTCATTTAAAACTGGAGTATTCCCAGACTACAGATGTGCCTCACCTTTTTGTACAAAATCCTCTTCACTTGCGTATTCACTCCTCGAAGGGATTTCAGTACTTGGCCTTTCATTTTTCCCAGGCTGAGAGCTAGGTTGTTTGTCAGGTCAAGTCAAGTCAGATTTAATTATATAGCGCTTTTTATAATGGAGCATTGTCTCAAAGCAACTTTACAGTTTTACATTATCTCCTAATATCTACGTCCAATCCCAAATTGAGGAAGCCTAGGGTGACAGTGGCAAGGGAAAGTTCCCTAAGCATTATGAGGAAGAAACCTTGGAAGGACCAAGACTCAAAAAGGGACCCAACTTCCTTTGGTGGCGTAGATGATAAATCTAAGAATGAAACTAATTTATCTAAACTAATAAGTCATGGAGTCATAGTTCAAGTAAAATGTGCACATCGGCACTAAGTAGTCCGATACACAGTCACTCCAGGGGCCATGTATGAGAGAGCCTTTCCCCCTGCTGTGACTTTTTTTAGTTCTAGGACCTAAAAGAAGTCCTGCACTCTGTGAACGAAGTAGACGAGTTGGATTGTAAAACTCTTAAGAGTTCACTCAGATAATGTGGGGCCAGACCATGTAGAGCTTTATAAGTTATAAGAAGTATTTTATAATCAATGCGGAATTTAACTGGTAACCAGTGCAGTGATGATAGAACAGGAGTGATGATGATACTTCACTTTTGAGAGCTTAGACCATAGATTATTTACATGAACAAACTGGTACAAGTAGGATTTTTAACCAAGAAAGTGCCAGTCCCTTAACACCTGCAGTATTTTCTAGTCTTTTTAGTAAAACATGATGATCTATAGTGTCAAATGCTGCACTTAAATCTAACAGAACAAGAAAAGAAACACATCCATTATCTGAGGACATTACTAAATCTTTTACTACCCTAATTGTTTGTGTGTTCACTATGGACCTCTGGCTTACTCTGTGGTGTGTAGAGATTGAACTGTTGCTGCACAAGGGTAATGCAATTTGAGTTTGCTGTTATAACTTTCAGAAGCCTTATCGCATCTCTTTTTATGTGTGCGACGTGTCCATCGTGAAAACTAGTAGTGATAATGATATACAGCCCTAGTAAACACCCATTCCTGCATTTGAAGCCTGCAACACAAAAAGTTGGTACAGGAACAATTTTGGACTAGTAGTGAGGTAATAAAAAAAACTATTTTTCTCCCAAAAATAGATCTGGAATATTGATTGTTCTGATCACAGTACACATTTCCACTGTGTATATCTAGTATAAATTCTGCGTAGCAGCACCAATCACCCCAAATTGTCCACTCATTTTGTTGTAATGTACTATGCAGTTCCACGTTATTGATGGTTTCTTTCATGTTTACTGCACAGCCAGTGAGCACTGAAGGGGTGCAGATTTCCATTGTGTAACAGGACGACCTTCAGGCTTAACTTTGACAAATCTACAAAAGACACCATTTCACAACAGAAGCCAACGAACTACGCCTAGCACTAGACTACATCAAATGGAAGAACACTCAGACTACTTAATCTGCACCGACTCCAAATCCTGCATACAAGCATTATCCTCCATAGACTCGGAGAACCTGTCATCAACAAATTGTTAATAAAAGACAAGAATTTGAAAGATCATCACTGCAACATAACCTACTGCTGCATACCAAGCCACAGTGGGTTTCCAGGCAATGAAAAGGCTGACAGGATGGCTAGATCAATAGGAGACACTTCCATCCATCTCCCCATTCCCCTAACAGATGCCTTTTCAATCATCAAAGCAGCCATGGAAAAACAAGTGGCAGGAAGAATGAAACAAACTCCCCATGAGATCAAACCGATTATACAAGAAACAAGAAACACAAGCATATATATATATATATATATAATATATATATATATATATATATATATATATATATATATATATATATATATATGCATGCATGCTCGCTCAGTCTCTCGCACGTGGGTCCTTCCCTCCACATCACACATACCACACACGTCTTGCATTTAAGATTCATGGAGGTCACTGTGCTCTTGGGAACTATCAGTGCAGCAGAGGTTTTTTTTGTGTTTTTTTGGGTAGCCTAGTCTCTGAGCTCTACAGGCAGTTCTTTATTCATCATGGCTTGGTTGTTTCTCTGATATGCTATGCATTATTAGCTGTGATACCTTATATAGACAGGTGTGTGTCTTTCCAAATCATGTCCAGTCAACTGAAGTTTCCTAGCAAGGGTGTGAATACTTTTATGTCCATGTGAAATTTTAGTTTTTCATTTTTAATAAATTTGATTGAAATTCTGTTGTAACTTTGTCGTTATGTGATATTGAGTGCCGATTGATGGGGGATAACTTGAATTGTTTTTATTTTAACACAAGTCTGCAATATAACATTGTGAATAAAGTGAAAGTTTATGATGACTTTCTGAATGCATTGTATGTTTAACATTTTCTGCATAACATTTGTTTTTTGTTTATTGTAGGCACCAGGTGGCATTGCAACTCCACAAGTGTATTCCCAGTTACTGGCTCTCTATCTGTTACACAACGACATGTGAGTTTTCCGTTTTTGTCCTTTTAATATTCTTTCATTGCTGCTCTGTGCATGTGATTTTGTGCCTCTGTGGCGCTCTGTGCGTGCATAAGTGTGTGATGCTCTGTGCATGGGTGTGCATTTGTTGCTCTGTATTTGTGTCTGTCTGTCACACACTGTGTGAGTGAGTGAGTGAGTGAGTGAGTGAGTGAGTGAGTGAGTGAGTGAGTGAGTCAGTCAGTCAGTCAGTCAGTGAGTCAGTCAGTCAGTCAGTCAGTGAGTCAGTCAGTCAGTGAGTCAGTCAGTCAGTGAGTCAGTCAGTCAGTGAGTCAGTCAGTCAGTCAGTCAGTCAGTCGCGCACTGTATGTTTGGCCGCGTGTCACACTTTGTGTTTCATGCTCCGTATGCACATTGTGCTCTGTGTGCATGCCTGTTGTGTGACTGTCGCACTCCATGTATCTTTTTGTTTTATGCTTAAATGCGATCAGTCCGTTAAACTATTCAATGGAAAGTAAAAGATCTGAGCACTTCTTCCACCACTGACAGGCTTTATACAGTATGTTTTTGTTTTTATCTAGGTTTAAAAAGTAAACTGTAAAGTCTCCATAGACAAGTACGCTGCTGTTCTAATTGTAGAGCAACTATACTGCGTCTTCACATCCATGGGAGTTTGAACGAGTTGAATTTGCCAAGTCCAGATTAGGAAGTACGCAAGTCCGAACTTCGCGTACTTGGTATTAAGAAATGGCCAGTGATTCAATCTCACAATAGCACTTTCTCAGTGAAGGTCTACGCTGTGTTTATCGTGTTTTTCTTTATTTTTACATTTACAGTATTGTATTTTTAGTGCAAACAAGTCCCCATGGGTCCTAAAATGGTTAGGAAAATAGGAATGAAATCCTCCAGATCACTTTCAGGCTGAGCAGGTAGCATTTGCAACAAGTGCCCTGAGTACACCAAGAGAGTAAGTGTTTTGCTTTTACTTTTCACTTTCAATCCATTTACTCTCTAAGTTACATGAGATTTTCAATACTTGATTGTACAATAAGCTTTGTGTTAATGATTTCGGCCATCTGTAGGTTAGTGTACATGTGTTTTAAATAATAAGGTCAGCACTGCTATGATACAGTATAGACTATATTAAACTCATTGGTTAATGATACATACTTATGATTTTTCTGACCATATCCTCATCGAAAATCAGTGAGAACCTGTACAATACAACTCTATTAATTCATATAATGCCTTATACAGTGTGGATTTTTTGGGGGTCTGGGAAAAAGTAGCTTGGTTCTCATTTTACGTTTACAGCATTTAGCAGACAGAGCGACTTACAACTGCTATGATCTTACAATATAAGCAATTGTGGGTTAAGGGATTTGGTCAAGGACCCAACAGTAGCAGCTTGACAGAGGTGGGATTTGAACCCTGGGTCTTCTGGTCCATAGTCCAGTACCTTAACTACTGGGCAACCGCAGTGTTTCCATTTTCAGTTCTGGACAAGCCTTCTGGAACGAATTAATGACAGGAACTGAGCTACTACTGTATTCTGTTATTCTTTAGTTGAATTAAAGTGCAGTCATTCCTAAGGAAACTTTTTTTTGTCTTTTGGACGTTACGCACAATTTATGCGTTACCAGGACCAGGTTTTGGTTTTGTTCATACTTACTTTTTGGGATTAAGAACATTTTCATGAAAGCAGATATTCACGATAAGAGTGTTTTACAAATAAATGATTTGCGCTCTGTGAGCTTCATTCATGTACCCTCCGTAAAAAGGCGAGCAAACTGCAAGTAAATTACTCTCCGCCAGATTCATGAATGCAGCGTAAACACGAGATTTATTAGAAGGGCGTGTGTGAAACCAATTGTTCGTAAATGGGTCGTGCGTGCATGTTCCTTTATAATTGACATATAATTACCATTAGCCACACCCACGAATAACAAATAATCACCGTATAATAAAGGTTTGTACTGAGGAACACAGCAAAAATCAAATGTTTCAGAAATCGCAAAGAAAAAACCTATGCTGATACAGAAATCAGTGTTTTATTGAACCAAGCAGTCAAATTGACAACTTTTATTTTTGAGAGTGTTGTTCCAGGTAATAAACAAAGCAGCTTGACACCAAATTACATGTAGGTTATATGAGTAAACCTATAGTCTTCTAGTCAGTGGTTTATTTGAGCCGATCCTGTGCTCAAGCTCCAGGATAGCTTGCGGACAGCAAGGTTTGTAAATGGCGAAAAAAACAACTGATATATAAGACAATGCAAGTCTCTTTCATTTCTGTAGATATTCTATTTTAAAGGCTACTTACTGTATTACATGTTGCACTATGAGCACAGTTGTGTTTAATCACTCCGGGACCTTTTGACCTAATGCCCACTTGCTGGATCACGACGCACTTGGTGTTCCCTTACCTCATGTATTACAAATTAAGCATTGCTTCTAGCCCTTATACACACGTGGACAAAATTGTTGGTACCCCTCAGTTAATGAAAGAAAAACCCACAATGGTAACAGAAATAACTTTTAATTTGACAAAAGTAATAATAAATACGAAGTCCATGAAAATGAACTAATGAAAGTCAGACATTGCTTTTCAACCATGCTTCAACAGAATTATTTTAAAAAATAAACTCATGAAACAGGCCTGCACAGAAATGATGGTACCCCTGGTACCCCTGAAAAATGTGACTTAAGGGACATGTTAAATCAAGGTGTGTTCACTAATTAGCATCACAGGTGTCTACAATCAGTCAGTTGGCCTATATATAGGGCATCAGGTAGTCACTGTGCTGTTTATTGACTTAGGCCGTTTCTCAATACCAAGTACGTTGACGTCAGCTTGCTATACTTTTCCAAGTCTTTACTAGGAAGTTCGACTTGCGAGGGACATACTCATAGGACGGGAGAACGCAGTTCGGTTATTCTACAATTGGAACAGCAGTGTACTTGGCTATGGAGACAACACGGTTTACTTTTTACACATAGATAAAACATGTTGTATAAAGCCTGTCAGTGGTGGAAGAAGTGCTCAGTTCTTTTACTTTCCGTTGAACAGTTTAATCTACATGTAACAACGGACCGATCTCATTTAAGCATAAAATAGAAACCTTCCCAAACATAAGCCAGTACCAAACAAGTCTGATTTTAGAAGGGAATTTAATTATGAACTTCCATTTATATCAGACAGTTCATATTTAGAATACAGGCTGAACAAATAACACACATAATGCATAATAAATACGTTAATAGCTTCCCGTCACATCTCCGAAATCGTTTGAGCATTTTTTTATGTAAGCTTTATCTTGATAAACTGACCACATAGTTGAATTTTGAACAACTACATTCTCGCCTAAAAGACTCTTATAACTTCATTTTGTGACACAATAACAGTATTACTTTAGAAATTATACATCCAGTAGGGAGTTCTCTCATCCTGCATTACCGAGCTGGCAATGCATTGTGGGACATTTCGCTGTTCAAGTACGCACAAGTCTACATCGATGCATCCTCGGTAATATGGGCGGATCGAGAACACATCCGGGGATTTGGAGCGTACTTGGTTAGATGCGAACTTGGAAATGGAACAGTACTTGGGCTGCACTGATGACGTTTCACAAGTACACGAGAACACAAGTACAGAGAAGTACGCATATTGAGAAACGGCCAAGGTGTGTACCACACTCAGCATGGACCAGAGGAAGCAAAGGAAAGAAAATTATAGACACGAATGTTAAAGGTTATAAGACCATCTCCAAGCAGCTTGATGTTTCTGTGACTACAGGTGCATATATTATTCAGAAACGTAAGACCCATGGGACTGTAGCCAACCTCCCTGGACTTGGAAGTGTCATTCCAAAGTCTTCGTTATATGGTTATCATTTGTTATTCATGGGCATGTGTTATGGTAATTGTACGCAAATTATAAATGAACTTGTGCTCGCGACCGATTTACGAAAGATTGGTGTACATTAATATAACTAATAAATCTGTTGTTTACGCATCATTCATGAATCTGGTGGAGAGTTTTCAGAAATGTAAATTTACATGTAGTTTACTCTGTTTGCTTGTCTTTTTATGAAGGTTTTGTGAATGAGGCCCTGTGTGTTTGTGTGTATGCGTGCCGCGGTTTGTTTACTCATGCGTATCACACTCTGTGTTTATTATTAGATAGTGTGATAACACCGTGAAACTGGTAGAATCCTTAAAAATACAGTGAGACAAATTTCTGGTCATACTGAACAACACTACAACAAACTCTATACATGGTCCTGAGCATGTGTAAACTGTTCACAATGTCCGAAAGACAGTGTACTTAAATTAAAGTTTAACGTACAGACACGGTTCAAACACTGTTACATAGATCATCACTCTGTGGTGTGCTGTGATCTGATCTGATTTGTCGTTTTTAATAGACTTAAGTTTAAAAATTAAAAGTCTCCCATAGAAATGCATTGACGGAGTGTTCATATTCAAATCGCAACAGACAAAATTCAAACTGTAACTGCAATCGATGATGTCATCACAGAGCACTCGATGAGACTCGGTGACCTGTTATTACATCTACAGAAACCTGTAAAAGCAGTGGGACACGCCCCCGCACGCGGCCTAAAGTGTGTGGGCACGCCTCCAAACGCAGCCTAAAGTGTGTGGGCACGCCCCCAAACGCAGCCAAAAGTACCTGGACACTCCCCCAAACGTGGCCAAAAGAAGTTGATCATGCCCCCGCACGCGGCCATATTCTTTCTATTTGCCACATTTTAAGCATTGTAGTTCCTTCAAAAGATACAGATCTAGTTATTATTCTATAATACACAAGTCAAAGTAGCTCAGCACTTGCCCGTATGGGAAAAGGAACGCACTGTGAGACACTGCTGTCTTGAATATTATTGAAATTTTAAATCTACTTATGTAAATAAATATTCATTTTAAAGGTACGGTATTTGGCATATTAAATACCATTTTTGTACATTTATTGTGCAGCATATCTTCTGACTTACTTAACATAAAACACTTCTCATATGATGCGTTGGGGCAGCTCCCCAACGCATCATATGAGAAGTGTTTTATGTTAAGTGTGTTTTATGAGTTGTGTTTTATGCGTAGCGTTTAAAGTGTTAAATGAAACCTATGCCACTGAATCAGCACGATGATCTAATTAATTGCATTTACATATATTAGAAATAAGAAAAACAACCATTTCGTCAATGTGCATGGACAATAACACAAATATATTGATTGGTAATTTTAACTTATTAAAAATAAATTACCAGCAAATAACATGGGTGGGGTTTATAAGGCAGGCTGATAGTAATATGCACTATTCTTCGACTGAAGCAATCGGGCTTAGATCCCTGTGTTTATAATACCAAAGTCCTAAGGACCGGGTTTGAAACTTAGTGATTATAAATCTGTATATGAGCTCTTGCTGTTTAATCTTATCAGTCAGAACGTCCAGCAGAGTTACAGAGCATCAGGCATCTTTGCTGGGGTTAATAAGCTGGGCTAACATATCACGTACCTGTCAGATGAAATGAACCTCCGATCACCGTGGATGGTGTTTATGAAATGCCCCGAGTTTTTAACTCCAGCAAACATGTTTGTGGATTGATGAAGCTTATTCAAGTAATTTTTGTTGATTATGGGACAAACTGATCTTCATTCGAGCTTGTGAATCCTTAATAGCCGGGACTTTTCATTTAAGTACTGACTTTGTTTCACTTTTCCCAGCTTCCAAATCCAAGGTGATGAACCTTTGGCTCAGGTTGGTCATTAATACTCACATTTTTTTCAAATTTAAAAAATCGTTTTCCCAAAGCAGTATTTTTATAAACTAATTATAGTGTTAATTTGGCAGTGTTTTAGTTCAGTTTTACCCTTGGCTGATTTTTAAGGGCAGGAATCATTGCTAGTTATGTGTAATACTAGTAAGTAATACTAACAGAGCGTCCGGTCCATAGGTCATTATTACAATAAGTCACGGGAGAATATCTCTCACCAATCAGATTGCGGGTCAGAAGTAACTGTGGTATAATCTGTACTATATAAGTAAGGGAAACACCAGCATGCTGTGAATCTGGCAAGTGGGAATTAACTGAAAAGGTCCCCTGAAAGCGATTAAACACAACTGTGCTTATAGTGCAATCCTAATACAGTAGTCTCAAAATAGAACGTTATATTCATTGAAAGGACTTGCATTGTCTTAACTATCAGTTGTCTTTTTTTTTGCCATTTCCAAACAACAGTGATCTCTAAAGAAGCATGCAATATGTGACTGATGATCAAAGAAAATTATCCGTTTGGGTTTTGGAAAGGAGCTTACACACACATAAGTACTATTTAATTAAAATTCAATTTTTAATATTGACCAATTTCATTTCATTTTATATATAAAAATGCAGAAGGGTTGGATCCAGACATAGATGACGGAACGCATGTGCTCCGAATATGAGGTACCGGATCTTGTTCCAGCAGGATCCAGCTCAAATTAAGTATTGACTAAAAGCTTGTAGGTTTATTCATATAGTTCATATAGCCTACATGTAATTTTATTACCTGAAACACCAATATGGACTAGAGATGCACCGACTGATTGGCCGGTGACCGGAATCGGTTGGTTGTCAGTCTGATCCACCACAACCGGTGATCGGCAGATAAGTCTCATATAACCGATTCTGTGCCGGTCATAAATAGCTACACTTGTGCACCGCACGACAGCGATAGTGTCACAGCTCCCAGCCACACTGAAAAGTAATAATTCACAGTATAATTTGCCTGCTTTAAAAAACACAGTTTTGAGCTTTAACGTGTGAGGCCGATGGTGCTGACCAGCTGATGACGATGAGACGTTGTTAGATTTCAATTGTGCGCCAATGCTGCTACTCTTTACTAAGTGCACTAAAGCAGGGGTTTTTCAAAGTCTCAGGTGTACTCACACTAGGCAATTCGAACCGCGCCCGGGCACCAAACGCCGCCCGGGATGTTCGAATTGCCTAGTGTGAGTACACCTTAGACGTTGTTTCATTTGGCTATGTGAGTGCTCCCAACGCGCCGGGGCCCGTTTTCACGAATCGCACTGGGGCCCCTTAAATAGGTGGGCCCGGGGTGCGGTTTCACACTGGACTCCAGCCGGTACGGTTTGCAGTGAGTGCAATCCCACTCCGGCGCGCGTTCGTCATCACATGACTCGCCCACACAGCACAGCGCACTTCATTGTTGTACATATGTGATCGGGTAATACAAAGTTCTGTGCCTTTCTTTCTTTGCTTTCATTTTTGTTATAGGTTTCGTTTTTGTAATACGTCTTATAATAAGTGCATTGAATAATAATGCCTATTCATATGCAGCTGCTCTTTTCCACCACTTTATGCTGCACATCAACTCTGCTTATACAGGGCTTTTTTTATTTTCTCTATTTTGTTGCTACACACGCCCTAATCACTTTATAATAAGGGTGCATTGATTATCCGCGCTGTAATTTCGCCTTATCGTGCTGTAACAGCGGACTTCCCGCTGTATTTAATATGTATTTAATGTGACTTTTTGTTTTCTAATTGTTCGCGCTGAAACACAGCCCTATAGCCTCATAATAAGTGTATTGATAATGCAGCTCAGTGTTCCGGCTTCTTGCGCTGCACGTCCGCAATTCTATACTTTATAATTTTAACGTGGCCTTTTGTATATATTGTTTCACGCTAATAAGCCTTATATAGTGCATTGAAATGCAGCCGTTTCCGGCTTCTCGCGCTGCCAAACATCGCATTCTTATGCTCAATACTTATATATGGCTTTTTTTTTATTTCATTTGTTGGCGCTGACCACAAGCCCGAATGAGCTTTATATAAGGTGGGCCATTAATTATCGATGCGCTGTTTCGCTGAACAGCTGACTTTATGCTTGTACTTACTATGTTGACTTTTTTATTTCTCTTTGTGTGCTGCACACGGTCTAATCAACCTTATAATAAATTACTGATGATTAACTATTTTTTGGCACTGGTGCGTACGGAGGCAAGCTTCACAGCATTCACAACAAAAGCAAGAACGATAAAAGTTTAATGTGATTACCAACCCGATCATCATGTACGACCAATTGAAGTGTGCTGCGCGGCGTGCAGGTGATGACGAAGGCATGACGAAACGCGCCGGAGCGCGTTTCTGTGTGAGGCTAGTGTGAGTGCGGGCCAGAGTGCGTGTTGTCCCCCCCCTCCCCATTATAGTGCTCTGGCCCGGTTCAGCAATCGTGCCTAGTGTGGGAACCCTAATAATTGTGGGGGCCCCCGGCCCCCCCACATAAAGCTGCTGTGACACTACGCTTAAAAACACGTGATGTTGGCTCTTATTTTATTTAAGATTTTAGTAATCGTTTTTTAACTTTTGAAACACACTCCTCTGTATTTAACTTTTAAACATGCTTTTGAATCACAAATAAGATGTGCTTTCGGACAACCTTTTGCTGACCCCTACTTCATGGGACAATGAATTTTGGTGTCTTTGCACAAAGGCGCTGGTGCAGGGATGCGCTGTCAGACAGAAACAGGCAGCAGTACTTGCTTGTTTAATCATGTCAATGCGGAAAATCGCACTCAGAGGTACAGTGGGCAAAAAAGTATTTACGTCAATGTCAGTCCAAGTCAGATCTGTTTATAGAAGCGCTTTTTACAATGGAGCTTGTCTCAAAGCACTTTACAATTTTATATATCTTCCTAATACTACGTCCAGTCCCAAATTGAGGCAAGCCTAGGGCGACATGGAAAAGGAAAACTACCTGAGTGTTATAGTGAAGAACCTTGGGTGGAGGTGAGTCCAAACTCAAAAGGGACCCAACCCCTTTGGCGGCGTATGATAATCTAGAGCGAAACTAAGTCAGGAGTCAAAGTTCTAATAAAATGTTGAAGTATGCACATCATCATTAAGTGGCCCCGAGTATGATGGGCTGGAGCTGATGACAGCAGCAGCTGAGTGAAAGCTGCGCGGATGAACATCATGTGTGGGGCTGGAACTGGTACCCGGAACCAGCCTCGGAGAGGAAACAGAAAATGCAATTAGTTTTATGGAGTGTCCTACTTAACAACACTGATTCCAAGTCAATCACTGATGCCATGTGGTAGCATGGACCCCGGCAGCATTAGCTATAGCGCATAGCTAAGAGGAAATGGGTAGGAAACACAGCCAAGATGGATCACATAGACATTGGGGCAACCCCACGGGAGTCCAGAAGCAGCAACCCAAGTGCCTGATCACCATAGCCTCTTTTGACATGAACCCCCAGCTGCTCTGCCCTTATTCTAAGGCAAAGGGATGCATGATCAAGACCGAGAACCGAAGCCCATTTTCAGCCAGACCGCCCCTCACACTCCGCCTAGCGGACAAGGCGCAGGCCAGACAATGACTCCAGACTTCCGGCCGCCGTTACCCAAGCCATGCAGCCTTGTCTAAATCTAGTCAAAGCCTGTGAATAAGTATGTCTTTAGCCAGACTTAAAATTTTGAGAGTGTCTGAGTCTCAACTAAAGTGGAAGTTTTTCATAGTTGGGGGTCCATGTATGGAGAGAGCCTTTCCCCCTGCTGTGACTTTTTTAATTCAATAGGAACAAAGAAGTCCTGGTATCCCCTGGAACGAAGTAAGATGGGTTGGTTCACTCCAGATAATGTGGGGCCAGGCCATGTAGAGCTTTATAAGTTATAACAGTATTTTGTAATCATTCGGAATTTGACTGGTAACCATGTAGTGAGGTAGAACATGATTGATATGATCAATTTTCTAGTTTCCCGTTAGCACTCGGGCATCTGGCATCCTGAACTAACTGATTTATTTATAGATTTACTAGAGCATCCAGTAGTTAAGAGGCGTTACAGTAATCCCAACCTGAGGTTATAAACGCATGAACAAGTTTTTCTCATCATTACTAGAGAGGATATTTCCTAGTTGAGCGATATTAACGTTAATTGCAAGAAACAATTCGAGTGATGCTGCTAATGTGTGCACACAGGAGAGATCTGAATCAAATGTTACCCCTAAGTTTTTATACAGACGACTGGGCAATACTGGGACAGCCATCTAGATTTAGGATAGATTTAGCACCTGTTCTCTCACAGCCTGGGTCCCCACTAATAGAACCTCATTTTAATCTGATTTAAGTGAGAGAAAATTAAATAACAATCCAATCTTTTATTCCTTTTACAAACGTCCTCCTCGATTTTGCTGATTGTAAGGCTGTCATTAGTTTGGCTGATTGTACACTGTTAATCATCCTGCAATAGCAGTGGAAACACTGCCATGTTTACGATACTGAGCCTAGTGGCAGCCAATTACAAGAGAATAAAAGCGGACAAGCACTGACCCCTGAGGCTGCCATACTTTTCAACTTTTGAGAGCTTATACCTTAGATTATTTATATGAACAAACTGGTACCAAGTTCCAGTTACATTAGGATTTAACCAATAAAGTGCTGATCCCTTAATACCTACAGTATTTCCAGTCTGTTTGTAAAATCTGATCTATAGTTGTCCATGCTGCACTTTAAAATCAACAGGAACAAGAAAATAAAACACATCCCTTATCTGAGGACATTAACAAGTCATTTAGTACCCCCCAATTAAGCTGTTTCAGTTACTATGATGGGGCCTAAGCCAGACTGAATGTTTTCTACATTTCAAATTCCTTTGAGGTAACTGCAGTCTTCTTAATAGACGGGCTTGGTCCTAAGATTTTGTTTTTTTTTTTGGACAGAAACGGAGATTGAAATTGGTCTATAATTAGATATCCACAAGGGTCAAGAATTGGGCTTTTTTATCAGTGGTTTGATAACGGCAGACTTAAATGCTTGGGCACATAACCAAAGTAGGGATGACTGTAAAATACAATAACTAACACGGGCTCTATAACACGAGGTAATACTTGTTTGAGTATACGTGTAGAATTTGGATCTATAAACATGGTTGATGACTTATACGAGCTATCAGTGCGGATAGTTCACAGTATTAGTAATATGGGGTAAAAGATTCAAGGTTTTTATTTACAGCTCATAAACAGATGTCTTCACTAGTGCTCTCACTTGTACAGGTTGCTGACAGTTTGGTGATTTGGTTAGCATTGAGTTTTTAGGCCATGTCAGTCAGTCAGATTTTTTTATTTATAATAGCGCTTTTTTACAATGGAGCTTGTCTCCAAAGCAAACTTTTACAAGTTTAGATTATCTCCTAATAACTACGTCCAATCCCAAATTGAGCAAGCCTAGGGCGACAGTGGCAAGGAAAACGCCCTATTTCTAGGCAGAAAACCCGTGGGAGGACCAAGCTCAAAAAGTGACCCATTTAGTTCAGTCACTGATTGTGTGTTCTCCTACTTAGAAAAATGAGAGAGGTCTGTAATTTTCATCATAGTTTACACTCAACTAGATACAAATGAGATAAAATCCAGGAAATCCATTGTAGGATTTTAAGATTTTATTCGTAATAATTGGTGGAAAGTAAGTATTTGGTTCACCCACAAACAAGCAAGATTTTGCTCCTCAGACTTGTAACTTGTTTAAGGAAGCTCTTCTTCTCCACTCGTTACCGTATTAATGGCACCTGTTTGACCCTCGTTATCGTGTTTAAAGACACCTTCCACACCCTCAAACAGTCGCCTCAAACTCAAGACCAAAGAGGCGTTGAAGACACCAGGACGAAAATTGGAGACCTGCACCAGCTGGGATGATGAAATCTACAATCGGCAAGCAGGTTGGTAATGATAAATCAACTGTGGGGGCGACTGTATGAAAATGGAAACAAATACAAGCCCCATTGATAATCTCCCTCGATTGGGGACCTGATGAATGCCTCAAGAGCACCATACCTAACTGGTGAAGCTGGGGGTGGGAACATCAAATGCTTTGGCTGTGTTTCTGCAAAGGGGACAGGACGACTGATCCGTGTTAAGGAAGAATGAACAGGGCATGTATCGTGGAGATTTTAAGCCAAAACCTCCTTCCAGTGAGAGCATTGCAGATGGCACGTGGCTGGGTCTTCCTCCCAGCCATGACAGTGATTCCCAAACACAAACCGCTCGGGCACCGCAGGAGTGGCTCCGTAACATTTCAAGGTCCTGGAGTGGCTTAGCCATTCCTCCAGACCCCAACCCATAGCATTGTGGAGGGAGTTGAAAGTCCCGTGGTGGCCCCAAACATCACTGCTCTAGAGGAGATCTGCATGGAGGAATGTGCCAAAATTAACCAGCTACAAGTGTGTGGCCACCTGGTGAAGACTTCAGGAAACATTTGACTCTGGTCCCCATTGCCACAAAGGTTGTGTTACAAAGTATTGAGTTGGAACCAAATTTTATTGACCAAATAACTTATTTTCCACCATAATTTACAATTAAATTCTTTAAAAATCCTACAGTGTGATTTCCTGGATTTTTTCCCTCATTTTGGTCTCTCATAGCTGAAGTGTACCTATGATGAAAATTACAGACCACTCACATCTCTCTAAGTAGGGACTTGCACAATCAGTGGCTGCCTCAAAATACTTTTTTGTCGCACTGTGGTGGGATGGCCGCTGGCAAACTTATTGTACCACTGCCTTCTAACTTTTATGGATGTCCCAATGAAATCGCAAAACTTTGCAGAGGCTATACTTTGAAAAGATGATTGGGAGTGAAGATACCATTGAAACAAATGGAATGTGATTACCACTTAGATGTGGGGTGGTATGGTCCGTAAACTGTTATATCTAATTGAGTGATGTATGTATTCACCATGGCATAGTGCTGCTTACGCATGGGTGCTGTTTTTAAACTCAGTCCAGTATCCTATCCGTTTGTCTTTTAAAATTGATTGACATCTTTTTCATCCTGAAAATGGAACTCCACTCAAACCTAAACCCGGGTGGTTCCACTTACCATATTTGGTGGCTGGAGCCGGCGAACGAAAGAAGTGACCCCTTTCAACAATTCCTTGAGCTCAGCTGACGAGAAACCTATGTTTATATGCTTGCCCAAGAGCACTTTTTTTGGGAGAGGTTTGGTTCTATAGTTTGGCGAGATTATGGTCACTTTAGAAACCTATATTGGACAATTTGCTTGTTTTATTTAACGTCCTATCGCATCAGTGGCCAATTCAGCAACAAACATAAATTTACATCTATTCACAAGGTTACATCAGACTACTCATACACACACATTCAAGTTAGTGCCAGTTTAGCATAATCGATTAGCCTAACACGCATGTGTTTGGACTGTGGGAGGAAACCGGAGTATCCACGCAGACATGAGGAGGACATGCAGACTCCACACAGAAAGGACCCAGGCTGCTCTACCCTGGGACTTTCCTTTCCACTGTCGCCCTAGGCTTGCTCAATTTGGGATTGGACGTAGTTATTAGGAGATAATCTAAACTTGTAAAGTTGCTTTGAGACAATGCTCCATTGTAAAAAGCGCTATATAAATAAATCTGACTTGACTTGACTTGACTTGACTTGACTGAACACAGGACCTTCTTGCTGTAAGGTGGCGGTGCTACCCACTGAGCCACCATGCGACCTTGGGCACTTAATAAAAAATGCTGTGTAGCTCCTGAGTAATTTAAGGCATCTGTCTCAAATTGTGTAGTTTGCTTTAAAAGGCCCTAGTGAATCAGGGATGTAATGATGACTGATATTTCATTCCCAGCATCCACACACATTATAAACTCCAAAAATAACAAGGACTTTAAAAAAAAAAAAAACATTTTCTTCTGTGTTTGATGTTCTCAAATTGAACCTAAATGATTGGATTAAAAGCCTGGAGGTGAATGAATATTTTGTCTAATTCATATTAAACCCTGCATTATCATTGTGTTCTATGTAAAACTTAAGATATCTAGTGTTATAATGCAAAAGTGCAAACTGTTTGAAAATGAGCATAAAACTTAGATCTATATAAAAGGTATTTGTGCACTAACTCAATGCTGTTGTGTTTTTGACTTTTGTTTGCTTTGTAAATGTGGGTGTGATTTGACTCTGAGCCACCGTAACCAGCAGCAAAAATGTTTTAAAAAAAGAATCTATAAAAGCATAAGTCATTTGTAGTTTAGGCATTCTGATGTGTATAAGTTCTATATGCTTATATATTAATTTTTCTATACTGTGCCAATAGAAAATCAACATCCCCTGTCAAAACTCTTACCTTTTGTCACATTGGACTCTGAAAATGAAAATAAATCAAACTCTTTCCAGCTGTATTTACACATTTATAACAATTGTGTATATAAAAGCAAAAATAGCATAATGTCTTATTAATTATTAAACTGTAGTTTGTAAACTACCTTGTTTGTAGAATATCTCAGCCATGTTATAAACGTTATAAATCTACTCATTTACATGCAATCACTTTCTAGATCACACACAAAGCTAAATGTTCCACACCTGACGTGAAGTGATTTTGATTACTTCAGCATACAAATATATACTTTTGAGGTGCAGGGTAACACAAAAAACCATGGTTGGAAAGGTACTTTCAGACGAATTAAGTAGTGTAAAGTATATAGCACAAACAACAAACACTTGCCTAGATCAGGTCATCACTTCAAAATGGATGACTGAGCCAAGAGGTTTTTGATCATGGAACATCTCAAGAGGCCAATGAAACCCTGAAGGACACACACATCTCTTTTGGTCGATTTTTGCATGTGACTACATTTTTACTTTACACAAAACTGGCCTAGATTGCAGGGTGACAAGCCTTTCCACAGAGACTCTCTCATCTTTTGATGCAATGTGGGAAAAGGTTTTATGGTCAGATGAGACCAAAATACAACATACCTACTAAGACTGAGTGATAAACTGTTTACATATTCACACTGCGTTGTGGACACCGTAGTTTCAAAAAAGGTTGTGCTATTTCCATTTGCAACATAATAGATGCACATGGGGTGAAAAACAGTCAATCACAAACATTGCCTTGATTGAGTGAGTAGGTGCAAATAAATGCCTTGAGGAAAGTGAGTGACAGCAATGTAGATTTTTATTTATTTATTTATTTATTTCCTCCAATAAAAAACAAAGCAGACAACAACTTTGCATGAGTTTAACAGTCCATTTCATCAATACGAACTTTGAGGTGACAACCCAATGCTTGCAGACTGTTTTCCCTGGCAAATACACAGGGAACAACATATTACACAGCGTGAAAGATAGATTAATTGCACGTGGCTTGTGCAAGGAGCAAGAAGTCTGCGTTGTAACATATAATGCACCAAATATAATGAAGGCGTGCATTGTGAATAAATGCATCCATCTGCAGTGCTTCAGACAAAGGCTACACCTGGCAGCGGGTATGTTTTGCTTTGTTATAATGTCTAAATTGTGATTGTAGTAGCCTTTTAACTAGAGGATTTATGATTCCTTGGGGTGCATTTTAATAACCTATCTAATCGTTTGGCTAATTTTTCAAAAATATGTGGTATACTTCAAGAGTGTTCCACTGCCACTCATCATGAAATTTGAACAGTTCTGGAGGAATGGACAAATATTACCCAATCTAAACGTTCAATTCTAGTAAAGACTGATGGCTATAATTAAAGCAGCATATGGCTGTGCAATGTATTAAATCAAGGGGCCCATTACTTTGCCAAAATAATTTATCACCCTCACCAATTCCATTCCCTATAGCCTATATGGTTTGTACAATGTTGCTAATGGTGACCATTTTGGACACTGTATATAACTATGGATGCTTCACATTGTTAAACAGAAAGATCTGTAGAACAAAAACAGGACATTGACCGAAATGGACATTGATCAGACATTACGAGTTACATTGGCTGTATTCAAAATGGCACACTGCTGTACTGCATACTACACTAGTATGTACTACATAGTGCCCCCTGTATGTAGTATGCAATACAAGTTCTGTCATAAAATGTAACATACTACTACACTACCCGCTGTACTTCCGTCATGTGACCATTTACTACGCATTTGCCTGTTAAGTCGTCAGAGGTAATTTTAATGTTTTGCCTTTGTATGTATTTTAACTTATTAACCTCATTCTGATGAGAACATACCCCAGTACAACCACTATGCTCACATTTCTATGAAGTTGGCAGCGATATCCCCCGCTATGTTGTTTTGGTGAAGCAAGCTGAACTGTTGTGGCCGTAGTGCGTGATGGGATGCAGTACACCTTGAAGATATCTTCCCCTGCATATGTGAAAATCTGACCGAAGTAGTACATCATCCGAGTATCTTTAGGGCACTACAGATTTTCATTTTGGTTGCATCCTGCACCATACATGGTACTTTAAGGGAGATGTAGTACGTGAGTAATATGTACTATGCCATTTCGAATACAGCTGTTAAGCTATCGTAGCTTAAATATAAGGGTTATTTTCAATATCTTTGCCTCCCCAAATCAGAAAAAATTAGGACTGTATGGAAAATGCAAATAAATATATGCAGTGTTCTTTACATTCTTTACAAAAGTAGGGATGGGGGCAGTTTAGGGCTAGTAATGAGGTAAAAAAAAAAGCTTAATGATGTCAACAGGTGATTATAATTTGAATTTTTTACTAAAGAACTGTCCACGAAAGGCTGAGACTTTGAGGAGTAAAGATCTCTAGTTAACCAACAAATGTGTGAGAAAATTAATGAAATGTTTACAAACAATGTAAAGGTCAACGTCACAAGCCTAAAAGAACAGTCATCATCAATAGCTGATAGAACCACATGTGCAAGGGATTACTTTATCAACCCTTGTCAAACACCACAATACGGAGTTACATTCACAAATGGCACTTAAAAAGTTACTGTGCAAAAAAGAAGCCTCATGTTAACCATGTCCAGAAGCTGCGTCGATTTTTCTGCGCTTGGAGGCATCTGGGATGGACCATCACACAGTGGAAACATGTATTGTGTTCAGCCCAATCAAGTATTCCAGATCTTTTTTGGAAGAAATGGACGCCGTGTGCTCCAGACCAAAGACGAAAAGGACCATCCAGACTGTTATAAGCAACGAGTCGAAAAGCCAGGGTCTTTCATGGTATGGGGTTGTGTCAGGAAAAGGTCATTTGCACTTCTGTGGCAGCAATTAATACAGAAAAGTATTTTAGACCAACATAAGCTGCCTTCAGGGTTACATAATTTCCAGGTACATCCATGCATTTTTCAACAAGACAATGCAAAACATGCCAAATCAGAAAAAGTAAACATAAATATGTAAATCCCTTTCAGTCTTTTTTTGAGGAACATTGTTTTTAAACGTTTCAATAATTTTGTCACACGTTTGTTGATAAACTGAAGATCCCCTGCCCATCTTTGCTGGTGAAAGACTTGGATACTGCTTTTGTACAAACTTTTCTGATTTGGGGTTTTACAATAGAACAGGCACTTGTACTATCAATCACAGCTAAACAGCTTGTTACAGATAAGCAGCAGAAAGTCATACACACAAGCATACAAGAGTAACTTCTGCCAAAAAAAAAAGTCTCTAAACACAGCAACCGAGTTAGAACAATCTCTAGTTCAAGCTTGAGCAATTGAGCTCCTTCACTTTCACTTGAATGACTGACTGTTTTTCAGTGCCGCTGTTCCAGTGGCGGTTGTCCTGCCAAGCCTCCGCACAGAACCACACTCTATTGCACGAGAACCCACTCCAGAGAGTGATAGGAGGAGGGCAGAAGCCAAACGTACTGCACTGCCATGTCAGGCGACATAATACATAACTAATCAATTATCACAGGAATCTGTTAGAATTCTTAAGTAAAATATGGTAGTGTTCAGTACAGTACTGTATTTTGAGTCTGTTTATGTGTGGAGCTAAAAGACAGGTTTGTATTTCCTATTATAATTTAAGACCTTGTCCATAAGTGATCAGATAGACGTTAAATGGTGCATTTGAAAATGACGTGTGTAAATGCAGGAAAAAAATTCTAATTGGATGTGTTTAACACCGTTTGGGTATTGTGTGTAATTGAAATTTTCCATCCACAGGAATAATGCCAGGTATCTTTGGAAACGGATTCCACAAGCACTCAAAACGGTAAAGAATACATTCATTCTAGTGCTCTTTACTATGTTTAGAGGTATTTATTGTGGACTCTAGACAATAATTGCAGTGTCCAACATCATGGGTATTTGTATGAACTTGGCCTCTTGTTGCAGTTATGTTCTTCTGAGAATGCTTTCGACTAGGTTTTTGATAATGACTGTCAAGTTGGGCGCTGATGTTTCTGATGGAGTAAAGGTGAGGAGGCTAGGCCTAAAAGTAGACTTGTTGGAGGTGGAACCTATGAATGTAACTGCACAAATCTAAACTTGCATAAACATTGTAGAGACTTACCCAAGAATACCAGAATAGATTACCGAAATTATGTAAATGAAAGATGCCGAACAAATGGTCTCATTACAACAGTTTACCGGAAGTTTTTAAATATTTGTTGCTTATTTTTGATACTTTTAAAAACAGCATGATCATACGGATTTTAATAAAAATAAATAAAACTAGAAAATTCAGAAGGTATGAGGAGAATTAGGAATAAAAATATGAGGGGGAAAAAAGACTGCTTGCTGCACACATGGGGCCTCATTCATGAAATGCGAGCAGAAGGACTTATTTGTAAATTGTTTGTAAAACACTTTTTTTTTCCAAATGGCTGCATTCATGAAAATATTCATAGTCCCAAAATGTTAGTATGTACAAACAAAATTTACACATGGTCCCTATTCACGCATAAAGTGTTCGTAACATCCGAAAGACACCAAAAGTGTCAGTAGACATGACTGCACTTGAATTAAAGTACAGACTAAATAATTATATAATTTATTTAAAAAGAAAAAAGGTAAACGAAATTACACTCAACAATCACTCTGTTTAATAATATAGCCTGTTGTTCAGAAAAACTTCCAATAAGCCTAAATGCTTAGCTCTCGCCGGCATGGGAGTAAGGATAAATTATTGTGAGACGCTGCTGGCTTGAATATAATTTAAATTTGAAATATGCTCATAGTAAATGAATATATCTTCAAACCTCGAGTGTCCTGAGTTTTTTTTTCGCCATTTCCAAACCTCGCTGTCCGCAAGCTCTCCTGACTCGTGAGTGCACAATACGTGACTGATGATCCAATTACACCAAATACCATCAAAGACATTGACCCATTGGATTTTTGGAAAGGAAATCACACACAAATGTACACATAAAAGGAACAATTAGTGTCCATTATCATACCCGTGTTCTACTAACAAATCTGGTGTTTACCCAGTGTTTGTGAATCTGGCACAGAGGTGTCATGAAGGTTCATTTTGCACGTGATTTACTCGTAGTTTGCTTGTCTTTTTACGAATGTTTCATGAATGAGGCCCAAAGCGTAACTGTGCAGTATGCTTTCATTTCACTACAATAGACAACGACAGTTCCCAGTTGATTAGGCAGGGTTCTTGCAGTTCTTTGAAAAGTCTTATAAAGTTTTAAAATACTTTTGAAACATGTAAGGTAAAAAAAAATATATATATTTTTTTAAATAATTGTTTTTGTTATTAGAAATAATAAATTCAGGGATGTCTGGTCATGTTTTAATTGATTGGACCATTCTGGTCCCTCTCTTGAGATGATGTGGAAATGTTTTAATATGAAAAATTAAAACATATTGTTTGACGTTCATGTAATTGTACTATGTTTTAAATAACTGCCTATAGTCTAAATGTGCAAAAATGTAAGAGAGTCTTTAAAAAGAAATTACCATGGAAATGTTCTGCTTTAGTAGCCACACCAGTTTTTATGTAAAACAGAAACTGACTTGGACATTTTAGAAACAGTGCATTCAAAACCGGGAGAGCAGCTGCTATGCAGACAGGAGCTCACAAAAATAAAAATAATATCGAAAGTCAACGTGAAACACACTGGCATGGGTACTTTGACTGCTATGTAGCTACACATCTCCTATTTCAGAATTAGCTTTATTGGCCAGGTATGTTTATACCTACAAAGCATTTGTTTCCGCTATTATCTCTCTACAATCTACAGACAATGTAGGCTGTTTACATGTGCTAAATAGAATTTACAGAGATACAAAGAATAGCATGAAAATAGAGTAATATAATACATAAAGTGTAAATGTTGCATGTAAATACAAATTCAGGATTTCTCCTCATCAGTCTGCACTCAGTATCCCATAATGAGAAACTGAAAACAAAAATGTAGAACATTTTGCACAATTTAAAAGGAAAAACTAAAATTTGACAGGGACATGCATATTCAGACCCTTTGCTATGACACTAGAAATTTCTCTTAATCATCTTTGAGATTTTTCTACACCTTGATTGGAGTCCATCCGTGGCAAATTCTGTTGATTGGACATGATTTGGGATGACACACACCTGTGTACATAAGGTCTCACAGCTAACAATGCATACCAGAGCAACAATCAGAGCATGAGGAGGAAATAACTACCTGTAGAGCTCAGAGACAGGATTGTGTGCACAGATCTGGAGAAGGCTACAAAGCGAGACATTGCTGTTTCACCAAACTACATTATGGATCATGCTGTGGGGGTGTTTTTCAGCAGCTGGGAGAGGGAGCCTGATTGAGGGGAAACTGACTGGTACAGAGGTATTCTTAATGATTCGGCAGAAGTGTGACCTTCTAACAAGACAGTGACCCTAAGCACACAGCTAAGACGACACAGGAGTGGTTTAGGGACAACTCTGTGAGTGCCCCATGGAGAGCCCTGACTTAAACCCAATTGAACATTTCTGGAGAGACCTGAAAAGGGCTGTCCACCAATGGTCCCCATTCAACCTGACAGAGCTTGAGAGTATCTGCTGAGAGGAATGGCAGAAAATCGGAGAGGGGTCTCCGCTCCACATGTACTGCCAGCCTATTCATGACGTCAGTGCAGTGTCAGACAGGAACGGGAAATAGGTTGTTGATGTTTATTGAAGAAGATCAAGGATACCCGGTAGCTTTAAGTGAATGATTCGTAATGTTTGGAATATTGGTACGTTTAGACAGTGATGTTTTAGTGCCTATGTTTATGTCTGTACACATTTTAGATTTAATGCTAGATTCACTCATTTTGATCTTATTATTAACGTTTTGTTGACGATGTCTAGATAGCTGTTAACGTAAGCATTTCAGATGTTTTGTTAGATGGAGCGATAAATAAATCAATAAAACAGGCTTTTTCTGTGTAAAATTTCTGCAGTGGTCACTTTTCTTTACAGTGAATACTTACACTTAGACAAACATCCTTTATACTACCTACAAAGATACTGAACTAACACATAAATGGAAAGTTCTAGGTTGTTAATGCTGTAGTACACTGTTTGCTTTTTCTTTTCTGTTTGCTTTTAAAGATGCATCAGTCAATATTTAATGCAGATACTAAATGCTCAGTGTGAGCCCTGTGGATGACACTACAAACATTGATGTGTTAATTATCAGTGCTAAAGTGGGACTTGGTATATTGTTTATTCGTTACATTTAAAGTGACATACTGTATTTAAGGCCTTTTGTTGTTTTACTTTTGACCAAAATGGCTTATAGCCCAAGAAAATCCAGAAATCCAGTATCTCAAATTATTAGAATATTTCATGTGATCAAACAGAATAGAATGTACAATACAGAAATGTCCACGTTCTTACAAATACTTTAATTTGTACACTCCAGTATTTGGTTGGAGCTCGTTTACCATGAATTATTGCATCAGTGCAGCATGGCATGGAGGAAGTCAGCCTGTGGCACTGCTGTGAGATGTCATTAAAGCTAAGTTTGCTTTGATAGTGGCCTTCAGCTCATTTGTATTGCCGGGTCAGGTGTTTCTTATCTTTCTCTTGACAATACCCCAGAGGTTTGGGGTTCATGTCCGGAGAGCTGAACAACCGATCAAGCACAGTGATGTCATGGTCAGCAAATTATTTGGTAGTAGTTTTGGGACTTTGGGCAGGTACCAAGTCCTGCTGGAAAAGTATGGTAGATGGCTGCATTGACTTTGAACTTGATAACACCAGTGGATGACATGACACTCCACACCCTCACAGACTGAGGACACTCCACACTGCACCTCAGACATATTTTTTATGTAATACTTTATAATATATACACAAATGTAGAGAATGGTGTGGAGGCTGCATTAAGAATAGTTTTTTACAGAGCTCAAAAATTTTTTACAACTGCAATTTACTACATATTTGTGCAGAATGAAGTATAAATCACATGAACCTACAGTTATATACAAGGTTGGTATATGAAGAAAAGTAGACTGAATGGAAGCTTAACTTTGTCCTGTAGATATAATGAAATTCAGTAATTCTACAGGGATGTGCAAAATTAAAATTACCTTAAGCATATCCTCTCATTCAGATTTATTTGGTCCACATTTATAACAAGGCACTTTCTGACGACCGTTCTTGTATCTGTTCCTGTGGTTTAAGAGGAAAAAAAAAAAAAAAAAAACGTGTTGTAAATAGTTTATATATATATATATATATATATATTTATATATATATATATATATATATATATATATATATATATATATATATATATATAGGGAGATGTATAGCAAATGTGGTTTGATGATCGCAAAGAAAATTACAGAGCCTCCGAAGTATCAAGGTGGGAAAAAAGATTGTAGAAACTTAAATTGTCCCTTCAATTTAATAATCCGTTCTCTTTAATTGTCTGTTCTGGGGCATAACATGCAGTAGGCTAAACAGGATGTCCAGCTCATACTGTTTACACAGTCTATGGTCTAACCGTTGTGCATGTAATCCAGTCCAGTAGGTGGCGATAATGCACCAATAGAGTATGCAATACAGTATACAATACAGAATTTATAATCACCATAAACCCAAAAAAGAAGAATATGAAGTGGATTGCGATCATACACATTATATATATTATGTTATTTTATTATTATGTTATTAATATGTATGTTTTATCAGTCTGTGGGTGTGATTTCAGACACACCCTCAGGCTCTGCACTGCTTTCCCAGTGATGAGATGTGCCAAAACTGCGTTTCACCTTAGTGGCTAAGTTTCGTTTTATACTCACTTATTTTATGTCTTTATTGATCAAACAAAACCATTTCATAAACAAATGTGGCTGAGGGTGCACGTCACGTCACCGCGACTGAGAGCGCATGTGGCTGAGAGTGCATGTCTGCAGCCTGACTCTATTGGAAAATCCCCAAATTCAGGTGTGCAAAATTTGTGGCATCAAGCCCAAGAACACTGGAGGCTGTAATCACTGCCAAAAGTGCTTCAACTAAGTTCTGAGTAAAGGGTCTGAATACTTGTGCAATGCAGTAGTTTAGTTTTTTCCTGTCAGTAAATTTGAAACATTTCTAAAATTCTGTTTTCACTTTGCCAGTATGGGGTATGATGGGGAATTTTTCATTTATTTATTTATTTTTTATAGCACAAGCCCACAACTAAAAGTGAAAAAAGTGAAAGTGTCTGAATACTTTTCAAATGCATTGTATGTATTGAAAAAGCTGAGTGTTAAAAATTACTGGACAACAGTGCATGTGAGTATGGATACAGGTCAGATATTCATGAGTGTGATGGCATGTGGAAAGAAAATGAACTAAAAATACTAATCTTTTAAAACTGTAAATTAAGCTTGCAGGAAAAACAACATCGAAGTAATTCAATACAAAAATAAGACCAATTAAAAAAATTAAACATCAAAATAAAAAATACACATTTCAGTGCGTAACAAGCATAGCTAACCTATTTTGTGCAAACGCAGGGTTTAACATCTTGTTTTATGTAACCTGGACATGTTTCCATTCATCAGGAAAAGCAACTGATCAGCATGCTCAGTGTAATCGTCTGTGCAGCGATTGCACAGAGCAGCACTGCATTTCTCCCCTGTGAGCTTCTTATTTTTCACCACAGATTTATTCATTAACGCTACCATTAGCACCATCAATTGGAATTACAAGTCATTGCATCCACTAAGTCAAAATGCAGAAAAAAAGAGTCTGTTTAGAGCACGTGCATGTTTAAATAAAATATGACACCAGTGTATCGATATGTATCACCAACAAAAAAAAAAGGTATGATATATATCGCCTTATCAATATTTTGCCCCACTCCTAGTCACTATAGTCAAAACATTCTTGCAGGTCCTGGTTTGCCTCGCTGGTCCATTTCTTTGCCGTTTTAGGCACAGGATTAGCTGTTTTTAATTTCTGCCTGTATGTTGGAATAAGAAGAATAAGAAGAGTGTGGACATAATGGTTTGTCTAATCATTGCACATAAACAATTATTTAGGCCAAATTTGTGCAATGATATTACAGATTTCCACCAGTTACAATATTTGACATGTACAGTGCATTCTGAAAGCCTTTCAGAATATTTGTGTACTTTTGCTCCATTCAGATTTCTCTCAACCTTGACCAGTCTCCCTGTCCTGGTGCTAAAAACACCCACACAGAATGATGTTTTCACCACCATGCTTCACTGTAGGAAGGGTATTGGGCAGGTGATCAGCAGTGCCTGGTTTCCTCCAGACATGATATTTAGAATTGCATCCAGTAAGTTCAGTCTTGGTTTCATCAGACTAGAGGATTGTGATTCTCACAGTCTGAGAGTCCTTTAGGTGCTTTCATGTGTCTTTTACTAAGGATAGGCTTCTGTCTGGCCACTCTGCTATGAAGTACAGATTGGTGAAGTGCTGCAGCGATGGTTGACCTTTTGGACCTTCCTGCATACGGGACCTTCGGAGCTCAGCCAGAGGGACCATGGATTCTTTGTCACCTCTCTGAACAAAGCCCTTCTCTGATTGACTGATTGATGGGGAAAAAGCTGAATTATTATTTATTTTAGCACACTGCCTCAACACAAAAATATTAAAGTAAATGGCTGTGAAAACTTTCTGAATGCATTGTATATCCCAGATTTTAGTGTAGGCAGTTGTAATGAGATGATTGTGGGACTGTGGTATCCTAGCGGGTAAGGTACTGGACTATGGACCAGAAGGTCCAGGGTTCAAATCCCACCTCTTCCAAGCTGTCACTGTCCTTGAGCAAGGCCCTTAACCCACAATTGCTTGGATTGTAAGATTGTATCAATTGTAAGTTGCTCTGGATAAGGGCGTTTGCTAAATGCTGTAAATGTACTCACATTTTGTCTGTGAATGGTCATAATGTTTTTGCAGTTATGTTTATCAGCAGAATTAGCAATGTTTGATATTTGGGATTAACAGAATTCCTGATACTGTGATTCCTGCATTTCCACAGGCAAACCAGGAACTTTCAGCTATTTGGGCTGTAGGACAGTGCATCTGGCAAAGGGACTTTCCAGGCATCTACAGTGCAATTGCTGCCTATCAGTGGTCTGAACCCATTCTTCCTGTAATGGAATCTTTAAGAGGTACTTGCTTATTATGCATTCACATGCTTGAATGATGTCTCTGGTCGTTTAAAGTTATTTGTGGACTGTTTATGCAGTGAGTTAAATGATTAGATGCAAAGTGAACGCAACCTCTAAAATATAGTGCCTGTTGACTTGTCCTCAAATATACACTGTTCAATAACAACAGACAAGTGTAGGTCATTGACATTAGATGAACTGCAGAATATTCACCATGGGGCTAAAAATGCAGCCCATCTGTCGTTGGACCAGCTCTACTGTGCTGACGATCCAGTAGTTCCAGTTCTAGCTTTCTTAACTGCTTTTGTTATTACTGCAGTGGGGCCTGTTTTGACCTGTTTTGGGAATGATGTGACTTGCTTTGTGTCTTCTTATCATTTTTCAGTTACTATTAAGGTGGGGTGGAACACTCCTCTTCACCAATTGCACCATGCATATCTGTCCACTAAGGGTGTACTCACACTGAGCGCGGTTGCCTCGAACCGGGTCAGAGCACGAATGGGGAGGGGGGACCAACGCGCTCTGGCTCGCACTCACACTAGCCTCACACAGAACCGCGCTCCGGCGCTCTTTCGTCATGCTTTCGTCATCACCATGCTCGCTCACACAGCACACTTCATGATTGTATATGTGATCAGGTAATCACATACGTTTATGCTGTTCTTAGCTTTCGTTTTGTGCGCGCTGTGAAGGTGCCTCCGTAAGCACGAGATGCCGAAAAATAGTTCATCATCAGTACATTTATTATAAGGCTTATTATGGCTGCGTGTTAGCGTGAACAAAGAGAAATAAAAAAGCCACGTATAAGTATGAGCATCAAGTCCGATGTGCAGCGCAAGAAGCCGGAACACATCGCGCTGCATTATCAATACACACTTATTATAAGGCTTATTAGGGCTGTGTGTCAGCGCGAGCAAAGAGAAACAAAAAAATCACATATTAAATACAAGCAGGAAGTCCACTGTACAGCACGATAAGGTGAAATACAGCGCGTCACATAATCAGTGCACCTTATTATAAGGCTTATTAGGGCTGTGTCAGAGCGAACATGGAGAAATAAAAAAGCCCTGTATAAGCAGAGTCCAATATGCAGCATATGAAGTTGGAACACAGTGGCTGCATAATCAATGCACTTATTATAAGACATATTAGGGCTATGAGTCAGCGCAAACAAAACGAAACCAGAGAAAGGCACAGAAGTACGTTACTACCCGATCACATATGTACAACAATGAAGTGCGCTGTGCTGTGTGAGCACGTCTGTGATGACGAAAGCGTGCCGGAGCGAGATTGCACTCACACTACAAACGTACCGTGCTGGAGTCCAGCAAACTGCGCTCCAGCCCACCTATTTCAAGTGCACCCCGGCGTGATTGGGAGCACTCACACTAGCAAAACGATTCGTTTTGCTAGTGTGAGTGCTCCCAACCAGTTCGAATTGCCTAGTGTGAGTACACCCTAAGTGAGTCTGACCGCAAAAATGAGGAACTAATCCATTGTGATGCTTGTATACTCATGATCATATATAGGCGTGTACTTGGGGTCCAAATAGCTGACACCAATTGGTTATGACAAATCACTGAAATGCGATATGGATAACAAAACGTGACATGCGTATAAATAAATAAATGGTTTAATATATAAATAAATACATGTAATACATTTTTGTCATGGAAAAGAGCATATTAAAATAAATGTCTTAAATTTATTTGTACGCTTCCATGCATCCATATCTACAGTATTTATGTAATTTGTATTTGTACTTTATTTATTTCTGCATATATATCTACATTTATTTATGTATTTATAAATTTATTTATTTATTTATTTGTGTTTGTACATTTGTGTTTCTGTATTTCTGCATATCTAATTTTATGTATTTATGTAATTCAACATTAATGTATTTACTGATTTGTGTATTTCTAGATTTAAGTATTTCACTGTCTGTATGTTAACTGAGTGGGCGGTCCTAACCACACTGTAAAGCAGGATTGGTCAAAGTGATGGGAGCGTTTTTGACTACTGCCTTTCCTAGGCCATAAGTTGAACAAAGAAAAAGTGCCTAGAAAGTGATTTTCGTTCCCACATTTGGGCAGTAATTTTTAAATGCATTTTTGCATAGCTTTTATGTACATTGTGTTAATACCCTGTAGTTTTGTCACCATCCGTGTGTGTGTGTATGGTACAGTGGGGCAAAAAAGTATTTAGTGTCAGCCACTGATTGTGCAAGTTCTCCCTACTGTAGAAAGATGAGATGTGTCTGTAATTTTCATCATAGGTACACTTCAACTATGAGAAGACGCAAATAAAAAAAAATCCAGGAAATCACATTGTAGGATTTTTAAAGAATTGAATTGTAAAATAAGTATTTGGTCAATTACAAAAGTTCAACTCAGTACTTTGTAACATAACCTTTGTTGGCAATGACAAAGGTAAAACGTTTCCTGTAAGGCTTCACCAGGTTGGTACACACTGTAGCTGGTATTTTGGCCCATTCCTCTATGCAGATCTCCTCTAGAGCAGTGATGTTTTGGGGCAACATGGACTTTCAACTCCCTCTACAAATTTTTTATGGGGTTGAGGTCTGGAGACTGGCTAGGCCACTTCAGGACCTTGAAATGCTTTTTACGGAGCCACTCCTCTTTTGCCCGAGCAGTGTGTTTGGGATCATTGTCATGCTGGAATTTTCTTCCTGGTGTCTTTCAACAGCTCTATGGATGTTGGTGGATTTCCTCACTTGAACTTCTTCCACAGTATTTCTGTTGGAGTAAAGCCAGGACTATGACTTTTTCATTGCAAAACATTAATATTATTATTCTTTAACCATTCTTGGGTAGAACGACTAATGTGCATGACTAGGGTCTCTGTCTTACTGCATGACTCGCATTCTCTTGATTCATTTTAAAGACAGATTTCATGACAATTTCTGGTATGATGCAGAATTCACTGTTCCATCTATGGTGACAAGTTCTTCTCACTCAGATGCATCAAAACAGGCAAAAAACATGATACTAGCACCACATTGTTTTACAGGTTGGATATGCAGTGGATATCTTATGCTGGAATGCAGTGTTTTTCTTTTTCCCCACATATTGCTACCATTTAAACCAAAAGAGCTGTATTTTGGTGTCATCCATCCAAAAAATATTTTTCCAATAGCTTTCGGAATTGTCCATGTGCCATGCGATGGGCAGCAGTGTTTGTTTTGGAGAGCAGTGGTTTTCTCCTTGCAACCCTACCATGCACATTGTTGTTTTAGTGTTTAGAGACAGTGAGAGAGAGACCTTTAGTTGCATAGATGTTACCCTATGTTGCTTTGTGGACTATTACTTGTCTTTCTCTTGCTGTGATCTTTGTTGTTTGATCTAGTAACAATGGTCTTGAATGGATTTGGACCCAAACTCTTTAGAGATAATTTTGTGATGTTTTCCATCTTGATGAGCTTCAACAGCTTTTTCTCTCAGTAAGACACTTGGATTTATGTTGTTGTATGAAGACGAGGGCATGTCTTTGCCTCTCCTTTTACACAGACAAAATTGATTTATCAATCGTCCAGAGAATGTCTTGGGTTGCAGTTTCACAGCTGTTCTGTGAAGGTCCTAAGCACATGATCTGGGATGCCCTCGGGGCCACCAGCCTTGTGTATTTTCAAGTCATTAGGTGGGAGATCCACTTTGCTAGGTTGCTCCGTTTCCCCCTAGTAGAAGCTGATGCTGAGCTCAGTGAAATTTCTGACTAGGGTGGTAGTGTTTATGGCCTGTAGTCTGTGAAGGCTTGGATGCTCTGCCTAATGTATCAGGGGTTAGAATTATTATTGTTAAGGTCAGCTGTAACTTTTTCTTTACACTGTTTTTTGCCCTGCTAGAGTCTACACGCCAGAGAGCATATGGTCTTGTGGCCCAAGCATATACTTCAATCTGTGCAGAAGACTTTTCCTCCTTTGTTGGATATCCTGTGGAAGAGGCTGTGAAAGGTAATATATTTAATCAGTATTTGTACATAATAGAGTACAGACTTTCTTTGGATAGTTACATGACTTTCATTGTTCTCGCTATAAAACACATCTAATTAAAATCTTTTAAGTAAGAACCACCCAATTTGCCATCCTTTCCTCATTTTTTGAGATCAGAGTGAATTACCCATTTAATGAAGACCAAACTGCCAAAGTTGTGGAAAGATTTGATCTTTCTCATCTCCTTCTTTTTCTTAATTTCATCCCTTAAGTTATTTGTTTCTAAACCCACTTTCTCCTGTATTTTTATGTTCTTACATTACTTATTTATCCATTGATGTATACTGTTTATTATTTTTAAGTGAATATTCCCAGCAACTGTTGAATGTGGTGGTGACAGCTTATTTATAGGCTTTTTAAACTAGAGAAAAATGTCATCAGTTTTGTTTAAATAGTTTGCTCCTTGCATAAAGTATTTGTCCAAATAAAGTATGATATTGACTGTGGAGTCTTTAGATGCCCCTAGATTTTTATCCTTGATGTTTATTTTTATGAATTTTACATTGGTGTTTCATTAGAAAATGCCACAGGTTACATATCACAATGTTAATTTTACAAAACTTATGTTATAGATGTTAACTTGTAGGGATGCACAAGTACTGATAATTGTATACTTGTAAAATGGTCTTACTTTAATTACTTGTAAATAATTTAAAAAAAGTGATTACTGCATTGGTGATTTTCAGCTGGCAACAAGTTATTTAACCCTAACTGATGCCAGGAGTAGCTTCTCATTTGTTAAACAACCATGTTGGAAGACACATCTTGTGGTCATGGAAAAGAATTGTTAAACCGTTACAGAAGGGTGAAATTATGAAAGAGTGGTTCAGGGAGCATGAGACGACATTTTCACACATGGATTGGCCACCAGAGTCCAGGCCTGAACCTCACTGAGAGTCTTTGGGATGTGCTGGAGAAGATTTGCGCAGTGGTCCAAATCTCCCATCGTCAATACAAGATCTTGGGGAAAAATTAATGCAACTCTTGACAGGAATAAATGTTGTGACATTGCAGATGCTTGTGGAAACTGTGTGTGTGTGTGTGTGTGTGTGTGTGTGTGTGTGGGGGGGGGGGGGGGGGGGGGGGTGGGGGGGGCGGGGGAGAGAGGGAGGGAGAGAGAGAGAGAGAGAGGGAGGGAGAGAGAGAGAGAGAGAGGAGAGAGAGAGAGAGAGAGAGAGAGAGAGAGGGAGAGGGAGAGGAGAGGGGGGGGGGGGGGAGCGAGAGAGGAGGAGAGAGAGACGAGAGAGAGTAGAGAGCGAGAGCGAGATAGAGAGAGAGAGAGAGAGGGAGAGGGAGAGAGAGAGAGAGAGAGAGAGGGAGGGATAGGAGACAGAGAGAGTAGAGAGAGGAGAGAGAGAGAGAGAGAGATAATTATATCTATCTACTATATTATCTCTGTATCTATATATACATATATGTATATTGTGTGTTTATATATCCATACATGTTGTGTATATATCATCTATATCTATATATACACAGAGACACATCACATACATACATACATACATACATACATACATACATATATATATATATATATATATATTTATATTTTTAATATATAAATGTATGTATGTATGTATATGTTGTCTCTGTGGTGTGGTGGTGTGTGTGTGTGTATATGTGTGTGTATTATATATATATTCGGCAGGTGCATAAATTGGGGCACCCAACAGAAAAATTACACAATATTTAGTAGATCCTCCTTTTGTAGAAGTTACAGCCGCTAAACGCTTCCTACAGCTTCCAGTCTGGATTCTGGTTGAAGGTGCTTTGGACCATTCTTCTTTAGAAACATCTCCAGTTCAGTCAGGTTTGATGGTTTCCGAGCATGGACAGCCCACATTTTCAGTAATATTCATGTCTGGGGACTGAGATTTCCATTCCACAACGTTGTACTGGTTCCTCTGCATGAATGCCTTACTAGATTTTAAGCAGGGTTTAAGGTCGTTGGCCTCGGTGCAACTTTGTCACTGATTCTTGAACATTGTTCTCAAGAATCTGGAGATATTAACTGGAATCCATGCGACCCTCAACTTTAACAAGATTCCTAGTACCTGCACTGGCCACACAGTCCCACAGCATGATGGAACCGCCACCAAATTTTACTGTGGGTAGCAAGTGTTTGGTCTTGGGATGCTGTGTTTCTTTTTCCGCTCCTTGTTATGTCCAAAATAACTCAATTTTAGTTTCATCATCAGTAACACAAGCATTTATTTAATTCCAAAATGAAGCTGGATTGTCCAAATGTGCTGTAGCACACCTCATGTGGACTCCTGTTTGTGGCGTGTCTGCAGAAAAGGCTTTTCTTCTGCATTACTCTCCCATACAAGCCTGCCTCCTTGTGCAAAAGTGCGCTGTATAGTTGAACGATGAAAACAGTGACACCATCTGCAGCAAGATGAGGTTGTAGGTCTTTTGGAGGTGGTCTGTGCCTTGGAACTATGACTGTTCTCATCACCATCCTTCGCCTCTGGGGGCTATCTGAGATTTTTCTTGGTCTGCCACTTCGGGAGTTCCTTAACTAGAACTGTGCCTGTGGTCTTCCATTGCCTCACTATGTTCCTCACAGTGGAAACTGACAGCTGAAATCTCTGAGAGAGCTTTTCCCTTTCCCTGAACCATGATGTTGAACAACCTTTGTTTTCAGGCCATTTGAGAGTTGTTTTGAGGCTCCCATATTGCCACTCTTCAGAGAAGATGCAAAGAGGAGAAAAACTTCCAATTGGCCACCTTAACCCTTTATCATAGTTGGACTCACTTGTGTATGTAGATCAAGGGTCAGTGAGCTTACAAAACATATTTTGTGTTCCAATAATTAGTGCTAAAGGTATTCAAATGACAAGGGTGCCCAAATTTATGCACCTGCCTAATTTTGTTTGAATAATTACTGCACACTTTCTGTAAAACCTATAAACTTAATTTCACTTCTCAAATATCACGGTGTTCACGACACACACACACACACATATATATATATATATATATATATATATATATATACATTTTATATATCTATTATATATATTATTATATATATATATATATATATATATATATAAAATGTATGTGTTTGTTTGTGTGTGGTTGTGTGTGTGTATGTGTGTGTGTATATATATATATCTATATCTATATATATATCTATATATATATATATTATATATATATATATATATATTATACACACACACACACACACACACACACCACACACACACACACACCACACCACACCACACATACAGTGGGGGTAAAAAAACTATAATAATTAGTCAGCCACTGATTGTTTCCAGTTCTTCTACTTAGAAAAATGAGAGAGGTCTGTCATTTTTCCTCATAGGTAACACTTCAACTATGAGAGTCCAAAATGAGAAAAAAAAAATCCAGGAAATCAACTTGTAAGATTTTAAAGAATTTAATTGTAAATTATGGTGGAAAATAAGTATTTGTCAATAAATTTGGTTTCAATCACTCAATTACTTTGTAACATAAGCTTGTTGGCAAAGACAGAGGTTCACGCGTTTCCTGTAAGTCTTCACCAGGTTGGCACAGACTGTAGCTGGTTATTTTTTCACATTCCTCCATGCAGATCTCTTCTACATGTTTGGGGGCAGCACGGACTTTCAACTCCCTCCACAAATTTTCTATGGGGTTGAGGTCTGGAGGACTAGCTAGGCCACTCCAGGACCTTGAAATGCTTTTTTAATACGGAGCCCACTCCTTCGTTGCCCGAGCGGTGTGGTTGGGATCATTGTCATGCTGAAAGACCCAGCCACGTTCCATCTTCAATGCTCTCACTGATGGAAGGATGTTTTGAAGCTTAAAATCTCACGATACATGGCCACGTTCATTCTTCCCTTAACATGGATCAGTCGTCCTAAAACAGCCCCAACAGCATGATGTTTCCACCCCCATGCTTCAACAGTAGGTATGGCGCAACTCGGGAATTCTTCTTCCTCCAAACACGGCGAGTTGAGTTTTTACCAAAAAGTTCTATTTTAGTTTCATCTGAACCACATGATATTCTCCCAATCTTCTCTGATCATCCCATATGCTCTTTGGCAAACTTCAGACGGGCCTGGACATGTAACTGGCTTAAGCAGGGTGGCACGCCTGGCACTGCAGGATCTGAGTCCCCCTCTTGGGCGTAGTGTGTTTTACTGATGGTAGCCTTTGTTACTTTGGTCCCAGCTCTCTGCAGGTCATTCAATCAGGTCCCTCCGTGTAGTTCTGGAATTTTTGCTCACTGTTCTCATGATCATTTTGACCCCACGGAATGAGATCTTGCGTGGAGCCCCAGATCGAGGGAGATTATCAGTGGTCTTGTATGTCTTACAATTGGCTCCCACAATTGATTTTATTCACACCAACCTGCTTGCCTATTGTGGATTCACTCTTTCCAACCTGGTGCAGGTCTAAACAATTTTTCGTCCTGTTGTCCCCTTCGACAGCTCTTTGTCTTGGCCATGGTTGAGTTTGGGAGTCTGACTGTTTGAAGGCTGTGGACCCAGGTGTCTTTTATACAGATAAGGAGGGTCACAACAGGTGCCATTAATACAGGTAACGAAGGAGGACAGAGAGCTTCTTAAAAGAAGTTTGTTACAGGGCTGTGAGAGCCCAGAAATTTTGCTTGACTTGAGACTTGAGACTTGAGAAATCGTGCTTGTTTTTTTGGTGACCAATAGTTATTTTCTACCATGATTTACAGTTAAAAAAATTCTTTAAAAATCCTACAATGTGATTTTCTTCTTTTCTGGATTTTTTTTTTTTTTCTTATTCTGTCCTCATAGTTGAAGTGTACCTGGTTATGAAAATTTACAGACCTCTTTTCATTTTTCTAAGCAGGAGAAACTTGCACAATCAGTGGCTGACTAAATACTTTTAGCCCCATTGTGTATATATATCCTGAGTCTGTCTTGCATGCATCCCCAGTCCAAGTCTAGCCAAAAGCCTGTGTAAGTATGTATGTCTTTAGCCTAGACTTAACAATTTGGAGAGTGTCTGAATGTCGAATTAAAGTTGGAAGTTTAATCCAAAGTTGCGGGGGCCATATATGAGAAGGCCTTTCCCCTGCTGTGATGTTTTTAAAATTCTTGGAACTAAAAGAAGTACTGCACCCTGCAAACGAAGTAGATGAGCTGGATTGTAAGACTCCGAGTTCACTCAGATTCTGTGGGGCCAGGCCATGTAGAACTTTATTTGTTATAAGAAGTATTTTGTAATCAATGCAGAATTTAACTGGTAACCAGTGTAGTGACTATAGAACAGGAGTAATATGATAAGATTTTGTAGTTCGAGTTCGCACTCGGGCGGCTGCATTCTGAACTAATTGAAGTTTACTTTTAGATTTACTAGAGCATCAAGTAAGTAAGGCGTTAGATCCAACCTTGAGGTTTTAAACGCATGAACCAGTTTCTCTGCATCATTTAAAGAGATTATATTTATAAGTTTAGAAATAATACATAATTGAAAGAGAGCAATACGAGTGGTGCTGCTAATGTGCACATCAAAGGAGAGATGTGAATCAAATGTGACACCTAAGTTTTTTACAGATGGACTGGGCGATACTGAACAGCCATCTAGAATGTGGACCGATGTAGCCAACCTGTCTCTCACAGCCTTGGGTCCCACTAATAGAACCTCAGTTTTATTTGAGTTAAGTAAGAGAAAATTAAATGACATCCAATCTTTTATTTCCTTTACACAATTTTCAATTTTGCTGATTGTAAGGCTGTCATTTGATTTGGCTGATATGTACAACTGTGTATCATCTGCGTAGTAGTGGAAACTAATGCCATATTTACGAATAATTGAGCCTAGTGGCAGCATGTACAGAGAGAATAATGGTGAGCCAAACATAGACCCCTGTTTTTTGCAAAAACAGACTGGTACCGGTCGGTCAAGTAGAATTTAAACCAAGACACCTACAGTATTTTCTAGTGTATCCAGTAAGACATCATGGTCTATGGTGTCAAATGCTGCACTTAAATCTAACAGAACAGGAAAAGAAACACATCCATTTACTACCCTAGTTAATACTGTTTCAGTACTATAATGGAGCCTGAATCTCGACTGAAATGTTTCATAAAAACCATTCTTTGGCAGTAACTGTAGAGCTGCTGATAGCTTTTTCTAAGATTTTGGAGAGGAAAGGTAGATTTGAAATTGATCTATAATTAGATATCACACAAGGGTCATGATTTGCGTTTTTATAATCATTGGTTTAATAACGGAACACTTGAAGGATTTGGGCACATAACCAAAGGTTTTGAATTTGATGAATTTAAAATAACTACACCAGTCTACACTAGTGCTGCACCTGGAAGGTTGCTGAACAGTTGGTTTTATGCCTAATGTTTCATCATTACATTTACATTTGCAGCATTTAGCAGACGCCCTTATCCAGAGCGACTTACAATTGATACAACCATACAATCCAAGCAATTGTGGTTTAAGGGCCTTGCTCAAGGACCCAACAGTGGCAGCTTGGCAGAGGCGGGATTTGAACCCTGGACCTTCTGGTCAAGAGTCCAGTACCTTAACCGCTAGGCTACCACAGTCCCAGAAAGACATGAAATAAAAAATTAAGAAGAACGTGAGAGTCACTTTCTGTAAGGTTTTTAGTTAATCTGGAGATTGTATTGAAGAGAAATGTCGGATTGTTCTTATTTTTCTCTAAGATTGATGAAGAATACGCAGCTTTAGCTTTAGTGAGGGAATTGTTTTACTCTGCCATGCTATCCCTCCAAGCAATCTTAATACCTCCGATTTACTATGTTGCCGCTTATGTTCTGAACTCCACGCTGTTTGATTTAGGATACGGGTATGTTCATTATACCATGGTGCTAGCTTTTTTCCCCTTAACGTGGGGAAAATACACCTTCTTTCCCTAACAACCACTTAGCAAAACCATAGTAATCATTTGTAATTCCTTAGCAACCACCTATCAACACCATAGCGACCCCCTGGGACACCATAGCAACCAGCTAGGACACCATTGCAAAAACCTAGCAAAACCATAGTAATCATGGTTCATAAACCACCTAGCAATGCAATAGCCACCACCTGGAATACTATAGCAACCACCTGGGACACCATAGCAACCACCTAGCATCGCCATAGAAACCACATAGGACACCAAACCAATCATCTAATAACCACCTAGCAACGCCATAGCAACTATCTAGCAACACCATGGCATCCACCTGGGACACTATAGCAACCACCTACCAATGCTATAGCAACCACTTGGGGTAAACCATAGCAGCCACCTAGAACACATGACAATCACCTGGCAAACATCGCAACCACGTAGTAATGACTTAGCAACAACATAGCCCTGACTTACCAAAACTGTTGCACCTTATTAACCGTGTAGCAAGAGCCTAGCAACTGGAAACCATTTTAGCTGTGTAACCATTCTGTGTTTCCTGCAGGAAATGTAGTTTCTAGTTACTAATGAGAGTCAAACTGATTTTAAACTGATTCTCATCATGATCATCCTCCTTGGAATAGCTGAATTTGTGAATGGGTGTGCCATTAGGTAATGCAATCTGACTCACAGACTGAAATGTGCCTCTTGTTATTTATGTTGCTGTCACAATTATATAAAATGTATTTCATATGTATACATATTTCAAAGATAGACCGTTCAAGGTTTCTGGGACTGTTTATTTTTATGTTTCTACGACAAAAGCTATTTATTTACAAGTTATTTAATTGTTAGATCCAAACCTATCTTACATGTTCGGAAGCACATACCTATATACCCGCTATTTTACGGTCAAGTGCCAAGCTTTAAAGCAGAAATGGCACATTTCAGGCCACAGGAAGTAAACAACATGTAGCTGCATTAATTTTGTACATTTTTCATTAACTCATTACATATGTCAATTTAATCGAATCCATTAATGCGAGTTTTTTTTTTATTGCACTTATTTGCTGGTGGCTGGACATTTTTGGCTGGTGGACTATTTTCAGTCCAGCAGTGACACTGAGGTGGTTTAAAACTCCAGCAGCACTGCATTGTCTGATCCACTCATATCAGTGCAACACACACTAACACACCACCACCATGTCAGTGGTGAGAATGATTCACCACCCAAATAGTACCTGATCTGTGGTGGTCATGTGGGGGTCCTGACCATTAGAGAACAGAGTAAAGGGGTCTAACAAAGTATGTAGAGAAATGGATGGACTGCAATCTTTAACTGAAGGACTTCAAAGTGCAGTGATCACTAAATTTTAAATAAAGAATAAGCAGAATATAAACTGAGAAATGTAGAATGCCTAAGACTTGTATATGAGCATAAACACTGACCTCTTCAAAAGCAAGCAGCTCAGCTGTAAGGGATAAGAAAACTGTAACAGCAAGCTCACGTTTCTGGTTGCTTTCGAAGCAATGAGCTTTTTTTTTTTTCTTCAAAGTTATAACACTTTTTTTTTTTTAAGTTGTTATAACTACACCCACTGAGTGTTTTTTATTGGTTGCTTCACTGAACCAGTTGTGTTATACTGCCTTCAGAAGATATTTCAATAAATATCTCCACCCTGCTCAAGATGTTTAAACCTAGCATCAGAATGAGGAAGAAAATTGATTTAAGTGACTTTGAATGCGGCATTATTGATGGTGCTAGATGAGCTGATCTGAGTATTTCAGAAACTGCTCATCTCAGATTTTCACACAGCCATGTCTGAGGTTTACAGAGAATTGTCTGAAAAAGAGAAAATATCCAGTGAGCAGCAGTTTTCTTGGTGAAAATGACTTGTTGATGCCAGAGGTTAGAATAGTATGACCAGACTGGTTTGTGCTGTTAGAAAGGCAACAGTAAGCCAAATTATCACTTGCTACAACCAAGATATGCAGAAGAGCATTTCTGAATACACAACATGTCAAACCTTGTAGCAGATGGTATACTGAAGCAGAAAACCACACCGGGTGCCACTCCTGAGAGAATGCTGACCACCTGAGCTGAGAGAATGCTGACCACCGACATGAGGAATGTGAGGATCTGGCAACCCAGACTAAATCGCTCTGATTCGGCATAGGGTGCACGCTGTTTATAGCTGTTGGCAGTTATTTATTATTTATTATTTTTTTGACTTTTTAACTGTTTTAATTCCTGATCGCATTTTTATCGTATATACAGTACTTTTTACAATCTCTTAATAGTTTCCTTTTATTACCGGCGGATTATAGTTTTACTAATCGTTTTTTAATAAGTTTTTGAATATACCGGCATGTGTTTGCAGCAATTAACCATTAGCTAATTACCAGAGTTTCATCATTTTGGCTTCATATTTTGCTGTAGTGTATTTTTATAACTTTTTACATCCTTTTCCTACCTTATTTTTTCTTAGTTTATTGTGACTTTTTGTATTAACTTTCCATTGACGCTTTAATCAAGAAGTGCATTTTACCATTGGCTGAATATCTTCAATCAGCACCCCACAACACCACACGAAGCTGAGTACCTTTAATTAATTAATTGCATTAACATGGCTTCTGCTGCGCTTGTTCCCTGTGCTAAGTGTGGCGTGTTCAGCTATTCTTCCTCCGTCATTTAAATTTAATTTGTGATAGGTGTAGGCTTGTAGCTAGTCTGACGGAGAAGATTGTAGATTTAGAGCCGTGCATCCAGACATTAGAGAAGGTTAGCTCAGCAGATCTGGATGCAATGAGTGTAGTCAGTAAAACATCATCAGACTTTCACACAAGTCCTAAAAGTAGATCGAGAGAACACAGTTACACAAATGAGACAAAAATATTATACTTGGCTATTTATTTATTGAGGAAAATGATCCAATATTACATATTAATGAGTGGCAAAAGTATGTGAACCTCTAGGATTAGCAATTAATTTCAAGGTGAAATTAGAATCAGGTATTTTCAATTAATGGGATGACAGTCAGGTATGAGTGGGCACCCTGTTTTATTTAAAGAAAAACAGGGATCTATCAAAGTCTGCTCTTCACAACACGTGAAGATCATGGCACGAACAAAGGAGATTTCTGAGGACCGCAAAAAAATAATTGTTGATGCTCATCAGGCTGGAAAAGGTTACAAAACCACCTCTAAAGAGTTTGGACTCCACCAATCCACAGTCAGACAGGTTGTGTGCAAATGGCGGAAATTCAAGACCATTGTTATCCTCCCCAGGAGTGGTCGACCAACAAAGATCACTCCAAGAGCAAGGTGTGTAATAGTTGGCAAGGCCACAAAGAACCACAGGGTAACTTCAACTGAAGACCTCTCTCACATTGGCTAATGTTAATGTTCGTGAGTCCACCATTAGAAGAACACTGAACAACAATGGTGTGCATGGCAGGGTTGCAAGGAGAAAGCCACTGCTCTCCAAAAAAGAATATCGTCTGCAGTTTGTTAAAGATCACGTGGACAAGCCTGGAGGCTATTGGAAGAATGTTTTGTGGGAGACCAAAATAGAACATTTTGGTATAAAAGAAAAGCGTTATGTTTGGAGAAAGGAAAA
>JAJAGP010004075.1:0-57200 GCA_025084515.1 Ancistrus triradiatus | reverse complement strand
GTCACTGAGTGAGATGGCAAAAAGTAGAATATCGAAGTTGACAAACTCAGCATGTGCATCCTCCGACCTCCATGACCAGACTGTAAACAGCAACCATTACACAGTAGCTTTTGATGTTACTCTTGATATCGTAGGCCTGCACTCGTTATAGTGGCCGTGTCCTGTTCCATGACAACGAAGCGTGGAAAAAAAAAAGCACTGCATGAAAATGGCCATGATGGAAACATGTTCTACCTGCTGTGAGAGTGAGTTACTGATCTGCTGAGATATTTTGTATTATTAGTGATTTTAAAGCTTTATTGTGCATGCAATTTTGTTACCAGAATATTTTAGCTCTGATGTTATGAAATGGCATTATTTCCCTTTTTTAACATAACTTATCAAACATACTTGTTTTTCTTTACATCTTTTACAATATGGGAATACTTGAATGTTTAGTTATTAATGGTGTATTTCAGCATCATCACTCTTTTCCAGATGACCTACAGCCATTGATGTTACATAAAGCCTCATGTCTTTCTTGAATATTGGAATGTTGGTCATTAAAGGATGAATTGAGTGGAAAGGACTTTTGGTGTCCCTTTTTTCTGATGGAAAAATTAAAGAATTGTAGTCCACCATGCTAGAGTGGGAAAACAACATAAAATATAATGTTACATTCATACAACAGGTAAGGGTGGCTCAATCCCACTAAAATATCCATACATTTTCACTTACACTGATGAATACATTAAACCCCATTATCCCAATGTACCTGGTTCGAGAAAATGGTTTGGATATGGAATATTCAGTAAATCATTCCTGTGGCTAAGACCTAAGTGCCAACCATGGATGGTGCCAGAGGTTTTCTTTTTGCTGATGCTATGTGCTTGCTTGACTTATCAGTGAGGATGATCTGAAATTTAAGGTTTCCCATTAACGAGAGGGTCAAAACAGTTTAATTTATAGTTTTAATTTCTCTCAACACCAACTAAACAATAGATCTGTGTGCAGGAGGGTCAAACCACTTGTGTTTTTGAGGTAGGGGGTGGGGGGATAAATTAAATACATAATACAAACATATATATATATATAAAAGCACGATCTTGTAGTATTTATTTTTATAATGTATGAAAATTACAAACCAAAATACATTTACTTCCGAGGCAGTTAGAGGGCCCCCAACTAAGTATGAATATTTTATTTCTCTCAGTGTAAAGAGGTTCCCATTTCCATGGTCATTGAAATGTCAAGGACAATTTAAATGTATTTTCCAGACATGTGCAGGGTTTTTATAAAGCTAAAATATACATTCGGTATCTGATAAGTCGTAGGTTACTTCCAGAAATGCACCACTCAGATACTGACTATCAGTACTGAATTAGATCCACCAAATACAGTGGCACCTCGGTACTCATCTTTAATTCATTCCAGAAGGCTCGTCCAGTTCTGAAAACAAGGAGTACCAAACAAATTTTTCCCGTAAGGAATAATGTAAATTGAATGAATCCGTTCTAGGCCCCCTGAAAATCCACACTGTATAAGGCATTATATGCATTAATGGAGATGTATTGTACAGGTGATCCCTGATTTACGAAGATCTGTTACGACAAATCCATCACAAGCTGAATGTATCATGATCCAAGGAGTTTAATACAGTCTATACATATACTGTATCATAGCGGAGCCTACTTTAAACATGCTTAAAACACTTACGCTACATAACCTGCGGTTGGGCAAAATCTCAAAGCTTTCCTTTTGGTTGGGTGTTATCACTAACCTCCTTACAACCTATGATGGCTTATTTGCATTAAGAATAATACAGTATTGTAGATGTAAAAAAAATTAAAAACATGAGAAACAAAACAGATCTGCACTGAGAATCGTGTCTGAATTGTGGTCCAATGTCTTGGCTGGAACGAGACATGCAACTCGACTCATACAAGTTTAAACAAGAATTCACTATGTTGCTGTGCTATAGTTTTCAAGTGGAGCAAACTCACCCCCACCCACAACTTATGGCTACACGAGGTAATGCATCACATCCACAAGGGTGGGATGTTAATGAAGGTTGAAAGATTGCTTAAGATATGAGTTTTTATCTGGTTTTTGAATGTTTGTAGTGAGTCTGAACCACAGATGTATGGGGGAAGAGAGTTCCAGATGGTGTTTCATTATTTATTTATTTGTTTATTTATTATTATTAGTGATATTTGTCCTATTTATGGGTTGATATTGCTTACTGTTATTAATTATTTTTAATTAATGTCGAATGTAGGCTGAATATATTACATATGCAATGCCTTTTTCTGAACAACTGTGTATTTTCTTTAAGTATTGTACTGCTTCAGCCTCACAAACTGACAAATAAATGAGGTTACAACAGAAAAAAAAAACAGAATTCCGAGTTCCGAGAACGTGTTCCGAGGTGGTCGAGTGCCGAGGTACCACACTGTATTCCATTTGCTCTTCTGTGACACATTTCATGGTATGACTGCATCTGATATGGATCCAAGAGAAGCATCATGACTTGACACAGTAATACCATGGACTGCATAACTTAAATTAATGCTACAAAACAAAGTCATACCATTAGTGATGGAAGTATTAGAAACTTTTCGAAACTTTCACAACTGATTCGAAAAGGTTACGGTTTTGAAACATTTCAAAGTGTCAAAGGTTCTTCTCAACAGGGAGCGACGGTAATGTGAGGTAACGAGCTGCTCATCACAGTTATTGCTCAGCTTAATAGCATCGAGACTGAACTGCAGTCAGTGATTCCAGTCAGTGTATGAGTGGGGTTACTCCAAGTACTCTGGTTTCCTCCCACATTTCAAAGACATGTTAAGTTAATTGGAGTTTCTAAAGTGCCTTTAGTGTGAGTGTGTGTATGAGTGTGAGTATATGTGCCCTACAATGGATTGGTGCCCTGTCTAGAGTTGTTTCTGCCTTGAACCCACTCTTGACTACTGCACAGGAAACCTCTATGGTTAGAGAGTTATGACATCACTGAATTGGGATTCCATTTTGTTTTACCGTTTTGTGCTGTGCTGAAAATGTTTACTCGCCTGAAATCAAAACTTGCCATTAGAATGTTTAGTTACGGGCTATGTCTGAAATGGCCCACTCATTTACTCACTATAGTGTCTTCTGTGTAGAACAATACATAGCAGTAAGTGACACAAACGAAGGAATTCAGACAACACTTACGCCAGAAACAAATTATCGTGACCTTTCATTAAAAAAAACAACCAAAAAACAGCCAAAACAGCAACAAGCCTACCAGTACTGTCACAAGACTTTGGAGTAATTTAGCGATGTTTTATTTTAGCTGACAGTGCTACTGTCACGTGTAAAATGTCATTCATTTTTCCAACAATCTAAAACCATGAAGAATACGTAAATATGAAATGATTTTTTTTACCAGTAAACACATTATTATCAACTGTTTGTGGTTTAATAGTCATTAAATAATATTTAGCATTTATATTTGTACACGAAATTCATCACACTTTCGGATTTGTCCTTCATCTTTGCCAATTAAAGCCGAATGAAACCGCAATGCATTGTGGTTGGTTAGAAGGTGAGCATAAGGATCGGTTGTCCTTTATAATTACGGTGCATTATGGGTAACAAAGTAGTGTAGTATATAGTGAATTGATTCCCAGGAAAAAATACACTATGAATTTCCACAGCAGAGTCACAAAGTGGCCAAATCAGCATTAAAACTTCATAGTAGAACTGTGAACTTTCCTTTCAAACTGTGAAAGTTTACATTAAAACTGTCAAGCAGTTCACAATTTTACTATGACATTTCACAATAAATTTTTCTTGGGTTTGTCCACTGAGAATTCGGACAATGCTACAAAATGGCCGACATCCTAAATAGAACACTAAATAGTAAATAGGGTGCGATTTCAGTGTGTCGGGACCTAAATTTTGAAATAAATAAAAAAAAAAAAAAAATCATCGTTTCACGAGCGAGTTTCAGTAAATAAAACGTTGAAATGGAAGGATTAAACCAAAGTTTAAACCATTCAAAAAACGGTTAAACAAACACAAGGGAAAACCCAATATGACATGTGTGCTTGTTTAGTCGTCAAGAGTCCAGTTTACATTGAGGGACTGAGCGGGGTTGATCACCCTCTTCCGAAGGAGATTCTCCGTAGTAATTTATGCTTCGCTGGGAGAAACTGAGTTTTTCATCACTAAACCTGCTTTCTGAAATAACCACCTGGCTTTCCACCCCAATGGGAATTTCCCACAGGATCTACGAATTACTTATCGGGTATGTGGTCCTAGTGATGGTGGTTCCGGTCCGCGACCGAATCCGGCTCTTTGAAAACATGAACGACGGGAGCCGGTTCCTGAATTGTGAGCCGATTTATATATATTTTTAATGTATTGTACATTTCTACAAATTGCTGCTTATTGCACTTCTGGTTAGATGCTAAAACAGGTCAGATCATAACAGAAAGGAGAGGCAGGATCAATCCATCAAAGATGAGATCCTTGGTTTTTTTGAATGTCAATCTTCATTAAAAACTGTAACCTGGATGTTGCTTTTTCTTTATATTTTGTTGAGTGATGTTTTGTTGATGATGTCTTGTTTCCCTGTATATAGTTGCAAATTTACACATAATACACATAATCAGAGACCTGAGACCAGATTGGACCTGTAATTAAGATTGGTCTTCGGTTTTGTATTTTATAATTCATTTTACTGTGTTCCATTGTGAGTATATAAATTAAAACCATATTAATAATAACAAACATTGAATATTATGTGTTTTTACAATAGTAATTCATTTTACACATAATTTGGTAATAAATTAAGCTACAAAACATCTAAAGAGCCACTTGGGAGCCGAAAGAGCCGGCTCTTTTTAGTGAGCCGAGCCAAAAGAGCCGGCTCTGAAAAGAGCCGGAATTCCCATCACTAATGTGTCATGTTTGGGCCAGCTGACAAGTTTTGGGCCACGCCCACAGTAAATAAAACAAAGTGGTGTAAAACGGCAGCTGATTGAAGAGAAACATGGCAAGCGAAACAGAGCAACTAACCAAGTAAGTGTTTATAATTAATATATAAAATATCACTCATGCCATTTTGTACTCAACTTTCTGAGGTGGTAGGTTTACAGATTGTTGCGGTAAAGCTAAACGAACTTTTTTAAGCTATAGGTTTGTTGGCGTTATCAGTAGTTAACTAAGTAATCTATTGCGGTTTGACAGTAATGAACTCTTTTGTTGTGTTTTATTTCTTTAAAAATATTTTTCGTAATTTCACGTCACAATGACGAGACAGCGCCGGAATCAGGCGTCTCAAACTCTGGGAAAATGTTTCGTACATTTCAAATCCTCGTTTGTAGTAACATTATATACGTATGTTTTTAAATACAACAAAAATACTTTATTATAGTTATTTATAATAGGGCTCAATATCCACTGCCTGACAGCTCGTACAGTAGTGCTGGCAGTATAAACAGGACCCTATATGGACACTTAAATGCCATCACAGCAATCCATACACCTATTAAACTATTGGGCTAACCGTGCTCCATACACTGTTGTTTTTACTGCTTATGTAATGTTCCTTAGTTGTTAGATTATATGGAGCAAAATGATCAGTACGCTTTATTTGAAAATAAATAGAACGAATGGCAGTTTACGAAGGTGTTTGTTTTATTACACTGGACATACCTGAGCCAACATTCAGTAACACAAACCTATCGTATGTAGCTAGCTAACATACAGATTGGAAATATGTTGTAAAACGTCACTTTAAAAGAAATAATAGTCGTGTCTTCTGAATGACACAGACTCGCTGAACTAAGCATTGCACGGTACATGTCTAGACACAGACCGGTTTTCGGAAAGGAATCAAGACGCATGCGCGGTAATAAAACTTTTGAAAGGTGATGACTAACGTCCCTTGTTACCGGAATAAAGCATATATGTAACTTTAATATAATGTTCCTATATGAATTTGTCGAATGAAAATAATTTGGTTAATAATGAAGAGGTGATATAGTAAAACATATAGCACGTTTTTTAAAGATGCATAATCTGTGTTGACATTGACCGCAGTAACGTTTTCTTGGCGTTTGAACATCAAAAGCAAACAGTAAAATGTGTAGTGAATTAAACACCTTTTGTGAAATAATTTCAATACAATTTATTGTGATACTGACAAAACGTCAGGCTGTATAAACTTGTACACAATGCAAGCAGATAGAGAGCCAACTAGTCCAAACTTCAAAATAAAGGTCCCCGCTGACCGAGTAGGACCACACAATTAATATTACAATTTCACGTGCAAGTTAACGCGCGTTTGTCTCACTATCCTGGCGGGGACTTTCCATAGACATAATGATTACTGTAGCTACACCAAAACGTAAGTGTAACCCTAAACTTAATCTTAGTAACCTATTGGAGATATTTTAATTTCTTTGGGTTTATAAAAGAAAGTTGAAGTTTTTGGAAAAAAAACAAAACAAAACATCAGGGTCCCGATGGGGCCAGCAAGATGTCCCCACAAGGTAAAAAATGTCAGGTCTTTCTATTCTTGTAGGGTCGTTTGGTCCCCACAGTGTAATACAAACATCACACACACACAGGCAAATACAGGCAATGTGTAATGTATTATTTAATCTCTACCTCTGTTTATCCTGTTTGACCTCTACTACTGACAGTAGGTCTTCTAATACATAAATCTACAAATGGATACTTCATAAGAGGCAGTGTGTTTTTTAAATTGCACTGGATGTTGGGACACTCTGGATTAGTTTATCCTGATAAACTAATCCAGTCAGTCTGTTATCAGCAGTAACTCTATAGTTGTGTGCAAGGTATATAGTATATTCTGCAAATTTTTCAAATGTATTTTTCTCCTTTTTATAACCAGAGATCAGCTGAATGGGAATGGTCAGATAAATCAAAAAGACAGCATAGAGTACAGACTACTTCTGACCTACGCACACAGGAAAGGAACTGCACACTGTCAAATCCCACCAAGCAGTGAGGTGGGAAAGGCAAAGGATGCATCGCCAAAAAAACCCAAGGACTGCCATAAACCAGGGAAAAAGAAAAAAATTTGGAAGTTCATAAGTTGTATTCGGTCAGTGAAGGATGATGACCATTCAGTGACTGAAAAACACAGAGCAAAAACATCAGATGGTACGTGTGAGTATCAGAAAAGTCGTGGTTCTTAAATTATGTGAATGGAGTTTGCATGCCCTCCCCGTGTCTGCGTGGGTTTACTCCGGGTGCACTCCCACAGTTCAAAGACATGCTTTAGGTTAACTGATGACACTAAATTGGCCCCATCTAAGTATGTATGACTAGTGTTGATGTAACCTCTTCTATTGATGTAACCTTCTCTGTCATTAAATAGCCATTGATGCTGAAGGAGACATTTGTTTGCCTAACTGACAGGGTTTATTATTTTGTGATTGTTTATTCCAGATCCGGAAGATGTGGATACATTAGTCAACACATTGACCAGGCTGACAGATTCTGTTCATTTCTCTGCTGAGGAGATAGAAACTGATAGCGATGGTAATGCTATTTCTCTTTTTGTTTAAAATTTTCCAACAGGATCAATACAAAGCATGTACAATTTAGCCATCACTCACAGCTGAGGTGTTTTAAACGGTTCAAATCTTGCAGATGCTGTAGAGAGAATAGTGGAACTGATTAGGGAACATGGAGACAAACTAAACGAGCAGGTAAGACTGAACAAATTCTAAGACGTTTATATAATATAAAAATAAATATGACAGTTTAAGATGTATGCTTCAGATTTAGACATGGAATATTATGGTTTGATATGGGAGAATGACAGAATTGGATAACATGGATTAATAACGAGTAGTACTAGTAAATGTTTCAGTCATTGTGTTAAATGTAAAAACATTAAACTAACCAGAGTACATTTTCCAAGATCACAAAAACATTACAATTCTTAATAAGGAATTAAACTGAATATTGGTCACATTTCTAAATTCTGCTTGCAAGCTGTTAATTCTAAAATTCTCTTCTCCACCCCACATTATACACATTATAACCCTCAATGTCAAATAACACTAAAAATGATCTTCAATTATTAAAATGTAATTGGTTAAAAAAACTGGTATGCATAAGTGATCAGTCCCCAAAAGTAAGCAATATAAAATGTACGCCCAATCACCTACCATACCACACACCAAACTTCCCCACTTCATTTTATTTTTTATTTCATTTTCATTTTATTTAGTTTCACTTTCATTAATTTTATTATTATTTCAGAAAAAGAATGAAAGAAAAGGATGTGTGTTCCACTACTAGTGGTGCATGGTAATCCAGAGAATTTTCCATGGCTGGATAAAATTATATAAAGGTACAATTTGGCTTTTATGGCAGAATGGCAAGGAAGACACACGGGGAGGATTAATGCCATGTGTCAAAAGGTTTTATGATCAGCCGATACCAAGATTTAACATTCTAGACTAAAATCCAAGAACCATAATAAGCAAAAACTAAACACAGCACACTAGTCTGAACACACCATGCCTACTCTGAAGGATGGAGCTGTCAGTATTAAGTTGTGGGAGTGCTTTGCTTCAGTTTCTCAGGATGGACCCTAAACACACCACCAAAAAAAACAATGCAGTGTCTTAATGATAGAAATGTATTCCTCACTTAGAATGTTCTTTAGTGGCCAATTGGGAGCCCTTATTAAAGTCCCATAGTAAAGCTGTGGATGGACTTGGAGAGCCATTAATTGCTGCTCATCACATGATTTGGCTCAAGTTGAGTCATTTAAGGAGGAATATAGATATTCCTCAGCATAGCTGTGCAAAGCTGCTAGAGGCCTAACAGGGCTGCAATTAAAGCAAAAGAATAATCCATGAAATATCCTTTAATTTTTTTCCCCACTGATTTCATATTATGTTATTTAGTTATTTTTATTATTACTTTTTTCTTATTTACCTGAATGTACTGTGAAATGGGTTTTGATTTCACACTATATGACAAATAGACGACCATTTCAAAGGTGCCTGCTGGTTTTCGGGTTGTATCTATTGAACTCCTTTGACTCTTCAGTCATATATTTATATAGAACTTTTTTTTTTTTTTCCTGTTTGCCAGTTCCGTGATTTGTGTAGTTGTTGGAATAGAAAAAGAACCCTGCCAAAAGAAACACAGAAGTGTTGAGCCTTGCTCAAGGACCCAACAGTGGCCACTTTTTGGCAGAGGTGGGATTTGAACCCTGAACCAGGGGGTCCACATTCCAGGCCTGTACATTAACTGCTAGGCCACCACAGTCTTGTTGGAATTGATGTGTTTTTGACAGAATGTATTTGGGCAATTAATAATTAATTAAATACAAGTTTAACTATTATTTATTTTAAAGCAATCATTTTATTTATTGGTTTATTGCACTACCCTGCAATGCTACATTATTCCAATTTTTATTGGATTATGGGTTCTGTAGTTCTTTCTCATAACATAAAACAGGTTCAAATTCTTCTTTGCTTTCTGTTTTGAATTTTCGTTTTACTGTACTTCTCCATTCTTTCTTTGCTTTAAATTTTGACTTGATGCTTTTAGCAACTGAAATCCCCTGAAATGCCTAGGGAAAAACAAAAGGGAAGGACAGACAATTCAAAATAACCTCTCTGTTGTTGTCATAAGTAAGACACAGTTGCAATAAAATGACACTGTATGACGGGTCACTGGCATGATTTAATGCTCACTATTCCACATCTTTCCATAGATTGAGAAGAATCAACACCTTCAGAACAAGCTGCGGTCCTTGATGTCGTATAGCTTCTTTCAGCAGGTGCTCCGTGCTTTCCAAAATAGACTGAGTCCTGAGGAGCGTCCTGCTGCACCAAGACCCCAGCAGGCTGAACTCGCTCTCATCTGTGAACTGACCAGCCGCCTGAACGCCGTGGACAATCACCCGATGAACCGAGTGCTAGGCTTTGGGGCCAGATATCTGCAGGACCATTTTACCCCCTGGGTCAACAGACACGGAGGCTATGTGAGTGCATTGTGACCAGTCATGTTTCACTGCAAGAACTGATTTATTTCTGTCACAAATAAACAATCTTCATTTACTTTTCTTCTCAGGGAAAAGTTTTGTGCACAGACATGAAGGAGGAGGAAGAGGAGGAGGATGTCCATTGATTTGCTGGAGTTTTAAAAGGCCTGATGTGCATGATTGTAAATTCCAGCAGATGGTTAATTGTGATTAACAGTTTACTCTAATAACCTGCCAAGCTTGTGATCATGTTCATACGTCTTAGACGGTCGTTACTGATAATCAGCAAGTGATTGGATGAGTTTCTTTCTTCATTCAGACACTGTAAAATATGGCAATCAATTGCATTAATTTTATTATTAACACAATGAAACATTAAGAAGAAGAAGAAGCAGAGATGCGCTGACATTTTCGAGTGTCAGGCTTCGTCAGGGAATGGAGACAGAAGCATTTAAAGAAGAAAGGCTTGTACATAGTATCCACAAGTTCGCATCACTGTTCCGCACTCATGAATGCCTTTCTGTGCATGATTTTACCGTCCACGTGTTCTTCGTTAAAGACGTGTGCCTTTGTCCCAACGGCTACACACAAGGAGAGGGTATAATAAAGGAAGTGCAAGACCGGTTACTGAATAATTTTCTATAGTAAGAACTAATTTACTGAATAAAAGACTATGGTAAGAACATGTAATGCACTGGCCAGTGAAGCTAAACGTTACTGGTTTACAACAAAACGGTTTTTAATGTACGCTACAGCCACAGAGGTCATGGTCCATGGTCCCAGCTGTGGTCCCTCGAGCATGACACTTTACACTCAGTTGCTTGAGTTAAACCTTATGAAAATGTAACTGTTATAAGCAGGGCTTACAAATGCTGTACATATTCAGGACTAACTGTGGATATTTATGTGAAAGAAATATGGCTGGTATGCATTGATCACAAGCATCACTAATGACCGGATTGAAGGCATTTGCAATAAGATGTTATAGCTGTGACAGTCCTTAGGCCTAGTAGACAGTCGGTTAATTATTCTCAGGGATCACCTTGCTTCAGTAAGTAACTTCCATGTTTACATGGCTGTGTAAGTAGGGGTGTAATGATACATTCAGCTCACGATACTGAGTTCACGATTCGATTTTCTCACGATTATCATTTTACACATGACAAAAGACTTATTTTTTGTATTTCTGAAGTGTAAACAATGCAAAACTATGCACATTTTCTTAGTTTGTTTTTTTTTACTTTAGTTCCATGCGATTAAAAGAAATGACTAGACACAGAGATTTAAAATTGTAAACAAAATGCTCTATTGTAGCTTCCCCATATCTTACAAAACTACCGTATTTTCTGGGCTATAAAGCGCACCGGGTTATAAGGCGCGATATCAACGATCGGCTGCTAACGGATCTATGTTCATACATAAAGCGCACCGGGTTATAAGGCGCATGAAATGAAACAAAACTCTTAAGTTCCGTCGGAAGCTCAGTTTGGTCTTTACCTGGCGCAGGGCGTCTTCTTGCTTCCTCCACTTCTGTACCATTGATTCGTTAATGTTGAATTCTCTCGCAGCTGCTCTATGTCCATGTTGTACTGCGTGACTGATAGCGTTGTGTTTTTGAAATCCCGCTTCGAAAATGTATGAATGGAGATGCACGTTACCCTAATGCTGAAGCACATACCGTATTACTCCGCGATGCTGCGCACTACGGTGGCCGTAAGCTTAGTAACTTACCAAGGCCGTGCTAAAACTTTTGGAACAGATTTATGAGCGCCGTGTGTACCATCTACAATCGGTTTCTAGGTCAGAAAGCACAACCAGAATTAATTCATACATTAGACGCACCGCATTTTAAGGCGCACTGTCGATTTTTGAGAAAGTTAAAGGATTTTAAGTGCGCCTTATGGTCCGAAAAATACGGTAAGTGAAAACATGCCTTTTTATTTCTGAATATAACAAATCAAAATAATGTGTACTTGTAAACCAAATATAAACAGTGTATCACAATGTATCATTACACCCCCAGTGTGTAGCCAGAGCTGCTGTGTGAGTGAATTTCCATTAATTTATTGATGTCTGAATGGTTTTGAAAGTGAAAGATTTGTATGTGTTGTTCATAGAACGTATAGATGGAGATGCTTGCTGCAGTGGAATTGTTTTTCTCATAAAACCTACTTCAGTTTGTATAACAGAATAATATATTTTGTCTATTGTGTGTTTATTCTTATGTTATCTCAAGAAAATAAATCAGCCATGTTATTTTGTTTAAAAAAAAAAACAATTTGTGCTAATTGAGTACTGTCTTCATATGAGTGATGGTAGGTACAAGGGCTCGTAACCTTTCTTTCTTTTTTGCTTGTTTTCTTTCAGTCTGTTTTAGTAGTCTCAGCCTTGAAGACAAAAACGTACAGGATCCAACCAACATTTTTGTTACACTTGACAACAGTTACTGTAATTCTAATGTTACAAATATTTGGTTTAATGGCACTGTTGGTGGAACAGCAGTTAAGGAAGGTCTGGACTGACAAGCTGCCAGTGTTGGGCTCTTGAGCAAAGCCTGTACCCATATTTGCCAGGATTGCACATTAAGACTGTATCAGCTGAACAGGTGCATGGGAAGATATGTTAAGTAGGGTGCTGCCTGCTGAATTTAAATTATAATAGCCCTGCTTGCATCCATATCAGACATAAAGGGACTGAAACAAATCATCTGAGCATTAACAGCCCATGTAGTGCCAGTGTTACCAATAAACTTCTGGCTTACACGCTTTACAAGGTACCAAACGTGGCTTTGTAACCATCAATAATTAGGTACCTAGAAAGGGATGCTATATTAAATCTGTTTGAAATTGTGCACTTTGCTTGCCAAATGTTTGGGCTGCCTCACTGGTACACTGGTACAGGTGCATTAGTGGGAACGTATGGCCAACTCTCAATAATACTTACCCAATTAATACATAAAACTATATAATTGGTGCAAACCTACATGACTGTTTTATTTCATTTTAGCTGCAGTTTTTATTTTTTATTATTACTATCGTTTTTTTTTTAAAATCTTTTATTGTATTATTTTTTAAGGAAAAACTGATTCGGGGGCATTAATTCAAGCTTGTAGATTGGTTATTTAGTAATATGATTTATAAATAATGGCTTCTTTAATCTGAAAATCTATGTTAATTAAATACATAGAGTGGTGCTTGAAAGTTTGTGAACGCTTTTAGAAATTTTATATTTTCTGCATAAATATGACCTAAAAACATTTCAGATTTTCACATAGTTTTCATTTTTTATTAAAATTATAGGAAAATTTTTAAAATACATTTATTGTAGTGACAAAAGTATGGGAACCTTTGCTTCAGTATTGGTGTTGACCCCCTGTGCAGTAATAACTGCAAATACTCTAAACTTCTTTAATCTGTAATCTACTATGAATCAGTAAATAGATACAGTGGGTGGGCTTGGAGAAATTTTGCCCATTCCTTTTAGGAATTTTAGCCTTTTTCCTCCATATTTTCAGCATCTGGGATGTTGTGGGGTTTCCTCACATTAGCTGCTCACTTCAGGTCCTAAAACAACATTTGGATTGGTTAAGGTCAGGCCATTTCAAAACTTTATTCTTCTTTAACCATTCTTTTATTAGGAAAACTTGTGTGCCTTAGGGTCGTTGTCTGCTGCATTGACCCACCTTCTCTTGAGATTCAGTTCATGGACAGATGTCCTGACATTTTCCTTTAGAATTCTCTGATATCATTCAGAATTCATTGTTCCATCAATGATGACAAGCCGTCCTGGCCCAGATGCAGCAAAACAGGCCCAAACCATGATACTACCACCACCATGTTTCACAGATGGTATAAGGTTCTTATGCTGGAATGCCAGTGTTTTTTCCTTTCTCCAAACATGACACTTTTCTCTTAAACCAAAAAGTTCTATTCTGGTCTCATCCGTCCACAAAACATTCTTTCAATAGCCTTCTGGCTTGTCCACGTGATCTTTTAGCAAACTGCAGACGAGCAGCAATGTTCTTTTTGGAGAGCAGTGGCTTTCTCCTTGTGACCCTGCCATGCACAACATTGTTGTTCAGTGTTCTTCTCTGATGGTGGACTCATGAACATTAACATTAGCCCAATGTGAGAGAGTCCTTCAGTTCTTTAGAGTTTACCCTGGGGGTCCTTTGTGACCTCGCCAACTATTACACGCCTTGCTCTTGGAGTGATCTTTGTTGGTCGACCACTCCTGGGGAGGGTAACAATGGTCTTTGAATTTCCTCTATTTGTACACAATCTGTCTGACTGTGGATTGGTGGAGTCGAAACTCTTTAGAGATGGTTTTGTAACCTTTTCCAGCCTGATGAGAATCAACAACTCTTTTGTTCATACCATGATACACTTCCACAAACATGTTGTGAAGAGCAGACTTTGATAGATCCCTGTTGTTTAAATAAAACAGGGTGCCCACTCACACCTGATTGTCATCCCATTGATTGAAAATACCCGACCCTCACTTCACCTTCAAATCAACTGCTAATACCAGAGGTTCACATACTTTTGCCACTCAGTAATATGCAATATTGGATCATTTTCCTCAATGAATAAATAGTATAATATTTATAGTATAATAGTATAATATCAAGTATAATATTTTGGTCTCATTTGTTTAACTGGGTTCTCTTTATCTACATTTCGGACTTGTGTGACAATCTGATGATGTTTTTGGGTCATATTTATGCAGAAATATAGAACATTCTAAAGGGTTCAGAGCACCACTGTATAATGTACATTTTAGACTTATTATAATTATATTTATATTCAGTGCCTGTCAGTAGTGTGATCATTATGCCTTGGCAAAAGTACTTAGTCTAATCTGCTAGCCTATCAGGGAAAGTTTGGTGCCTATCAGGTTTTGTATTAAATGCAGATATTATTGGTTGTATCTGAGGGAGATGACGCTGGTTGGGTTACCGGGAAACACGGTGGCTCGTCTCACAGCAAGACGGTCCTGGATTCAATCCCCAGGTGGGGTGGTCTGGGTCCTTTCAGTTTAGAAAATATTAATGAGTATGAACATTGTTTAGTCCAGTAATTAGTCACTTAAGGCTCTCCAGGTTTTGGTGGCATTTCATGCAAGTCAACCTGAGAAGAGGACACTTAAGCATGTGCTCTGTATTCTGTGAGGACAGGTTCCGGAACCCGTGCAGCCCATGCCCAGGATAAAGCATGTTAAAATGTAGGGGAAAAAATGATTGTTTTGGCTCGGTAGGACAATTGTGACCTCAGCTTGAGCCTTGGTGGTGTCTTCCAGTCAGGTTGGGTTTTGTACAGGCATGACTGTCCATGCCAGAGGGAAAGAATGATCAGTGGATCATACACTGACGCTGCAACAGCGGCCCCTGCTGGACCTGTGATGGACATGCTCCAGGCACGACCCTGGCCAGAATAAAGAAGGATTAAAACAACAAAAAAACAACAATAAACAAATTCAAAACAACAACAAAAAATGCTTGATTCTTATTTTTATATTGCCATGTCAATAATAAATAATCACACCAACAATATATATTCAAATTTTCATTTAAAGCATTCTAGTAACTGTCTAAAGCCCTGTTAGAGGCTGTACACGATCCTGTATGAGTCAGAATATTATTTACAATGGAAAACAACAACAATGCAGCGTTGTTAGTAGTGACTCATTAGGTGTAGTACTTCCATGACCATTTCTACATTTTATCGTAACATATTTTAGTTTGAATAAGAGCATTTTAAGTCTAATTTCGCGGCCAGTTTTAATGAGCTATGCATTTTTGTTTGTTTTTTTCAATACATGTTAATGTGTAATACTTTGCTGTGTGGTTAGTTGTTAGTGTGTGAGAAGGGAGTGGCTCTCACCTGTGCCGCTGACAGGCTGAGCACGCGCGGCGGATCTGCGGTACAGTGAAGCCGAAATGAACAAGGTGAGAGGAGCGAGGAGAGCCGCATCTCCCTGGGAACAACACGCCGAGAAACCGCGCAGAGAAGCGAACAAGCCAACGTTCATTTATCCCGAAGACGCAGGAGCGGCTCCGCGGAGCAGGAAGAGAGGCTACAAACCTCCGGACGTCAGGAGCATATTCGAGAATACAAAGAGTAGAGGAAAAGGACACGAGTTCAGAGAGGAGGCATCGGGAGGATGGTGTGATGTCTGCTGTGCCATCATCATCCACAGTGGCCTGACGTGCACAGGTGAGGGGGACCTGCACATGTTTTCTCATGTCCTGCATAGTTTCAAATCTCACCGTGGAGCTTATGGATGTGTGTTTAGGCTTTGGGAGCAGAATGACTGGATGGATACACCCATGACTGGTGTATGCAGGGGTTAAGAACTTTATCCACTGCGTTAGTAGGGTGTTGATTGAACACAAATCAAAATCTCAACGCGTGTCCCTGTAATGAGAAATAACTGAACAGGTGTTGATAGAAAACTCACTCATAATGGGAGTCTAAGGGCAGTTGTTACCTAAACATGTCTAGAAAAACATATCACGGAAATTAACTCAGCAGTAATTGTATTTGGTTGAAACATTATTCCATAGCGGTTTACATATTGTGTTGTGCTTAGGTTTTATAATATACCTGTGTAACACAACAACGCAACAGCTATTTGTTTCTGGTAGGCTAGTTGTAGTGGTTGTAGATTGCAGATTGTACAGTTGTAGATTGGTCCATGACTGGTGTACACGAATTCTGAATGTGTTAAGTGAACACAAAACAAAACCTCAACACATTTTCTTTAATGAGAAATAACTAAAAACGTGTCAATATAGAACTCACAGATAATGGCAGTGTAAGGGCAGTTGTTAGCTAAACTTGCATAGTAACACATATCTTGCGGATTTACTTCGCATTAATTGTATTTGGTTGAGACATTATTACCGTAGTTGTTTGCATATTGTGTTTAGGTTTTGTAATATACCTGTCTTAACACACCAGGGTAAATTTCTCAGCCACACATAGTCCCAATTCTAAGAGGACAGATTGTACTTAGATCTTAATTAGCAAATACTGACTATGAAACAACGTAGCCTATCGTAAACTTGAAGTTCAAGTAAAATTCGGTGTGGTAATCACACCTTCTGTAATGTTGTCAAAGTAAGGTCTTCATGTTCATCACTGCCCTTTGGAAACACGTGTATCAACAGTGACAGTTCAAAGGGAATACCTCGGTTTTCTTCTCTTACTGTTAAGCGTGTGAGGGATTTCCTACAGAAAGGCTTTTTCTGAAGAAAGGCATTTCAGATAGTCAGAATGTGAAAACCGAAGTTGTGTAAGCCTTTAAATACATGGTCCATTTATTTTTAAGAATAGTTCAGAATACAGTCAGCAATATGATTTACTTCCTTACCATGAACGTTTTACTAAACCTATCCAAGACAGACGTGCACAAACACTCACACACCTACAGGTATGTTGACTGACTGGTTTTTACTAGCCCTCTATATTCCGTCACAACCTACATTCCAACAGTAAATGCTTGACATAGCTTTTTATAGAAAACTATCAATACTATTCAACTTCATGTCATATGTTTTGGACTTCAACTGGTGGTTTAACTGCTTTAACTGTTTTCTGTTGAACAGTGAGTTCATTACTGATAATTAAAGGGCATAGTGTTATTAGGTTTTAGGAAGTCAAGTCTTATGTGTATTAGCAGCTTGACTGAAAGATTACATAAGTGAACTGGCCTAGTTCTGATTGCTCAACAGTGTGCATAGTTTAAGATGTGCTTCTGTCAAGATAATATCAGTAGAAATGATTTGTTTCCTTGTTTTCAGAAAAGTTAATGCGTAGTTTTCTGGTCACAATACTGGTTTCTTATTGATTTCCTGGTGATAATGCTGTTAAGTGGTTTTCTGATGTCAGTACTGCTCTCTGATTGGTTTTCTGGTCCTAAACTGGCCTCTACTTGATTTCTGGTACCGTATTTTTCGGACCATAAGGCGCACTTAAAATCCTTGAACTTTCTCAAAAATCGACAGTGCGCCTTAAAATGCGGTGCGTCTAATGTATGAAATAATTCTGGTTGTGCTTTCTGACCTAGAACCGATTGTAGATGGTACACGGCGCTCATAAATCTGTCAGAATGTTTTAGCACGGCCTTGGTAAGGTACGAAGCTTACGGCCACCGTAGTGCGCAGCATAGCGGAGTAATACGGTATGTGCTTCAGCATTAGGGTACGTGCATTCATTCATTCATTTTCGAAGTGGATTACAAACACAACGCTATCAGTCACGCAGTACAACATGGACATAGAGCAGCTGCGAGAGATTCAACATTAACGAATCAATGGTACGGAAGTGGAGGAAGCAAGAAGCCCTGCGCCAGGTAAAGACCAAACTGAGCTTCCGACGGAACTTAAGAGTTTTGTTTCATTTCATGCGTCTTATAACCCGGTGCGCTTTATGTATGAAAATAGATCAGTTAGCAGCCGATCGTTGATATTGTGTCTTATAATCCGGTGCGCTTTATAGTCCAAAAAATACGGTATTTGTGGTGGCCTGTAATTGGATTTCTGCTATCTGGGCTGGTTATCTGGGTGTTAGTGCTTGCCATTGATTGATTTAGTGGCCTCTAGATTGGTCTTTGGTTGTGTTTGTGGTCTCAAGACTGGCTACTGGTTGATTTTCTGGTCTCAACATTGGACACTGGTTGATTTAGTTTTCTATAGATAGGTCTCTGGTTGATTTTATGGTATTGGTACTGGTCTTTCAGTGGTTTTCTGGTGTCAGTACTGTTTGGTTTTCTGGGCTCTGGTTGAGCTACTGATTTCAGAAACTGTAGATGATTTTCTGTTTTCTCATTAGTTTTCTGGTCTCTGATTAGATTGTTGTGTTGTTACTACTGATCAATCAGCCGGTGACCGGATTCGGACGGTTTTCAGCGTGATCGGCCGTGACTGATGATCGGCCAATCAGTCTCTTATAACCGATTCTGTGACAGCGGCACAAACACAGCCAGACAAATGAACAGCACAGTGCTTTGACTAACTGTCCGCATGTTTGTTTCTTGGTCCCAACGTTAACCATGCTGCTCGATGGTCTGTTTATTTTTGGGTTTTTGTGCATCTGTGATCTGTTTTATGAGTGCATGTCTTTTTGTTTTTAATTGTGTTGTACCATTTATGTATGGGATTTAGGGTAAGAGTGTGTTTTTAGTGCATTCAGTGGATTACAATAGAGATGCATGACTTAACATCTTGGTTGGTGGAGTGAGTTGTAATTCAGGGTCTTTGCTTGTACTTGTACCGTTGCACTAACCGGTAAAAAGGCTCTCATCAAGGCTTGTAATAAAGTACAATTTGAGCAAGTTTGCAGTGATTGATATTTTGTGGCCACAAAGCTAAAGTTAGCCAATATCTTTCTTTAGCAGTTGTTTCTGTATGCTGTCATTTATCATTCTAAGACAGAAAGAAAATCGGAATTAGCCCAAATCGTAATTGGCTGGTCATATATTTACAAAATCGGAATTGGAATCAGCCGGTCAAATATTTAAGAAATTGTAAATTGTAAATCGGATTTGTCGCATCGCAATAGCTGCATCTCTAGTTGTTACCCTCCCCACTCTGACACACATATACTTGTCTTTTGCTCCCAAGCTCCACTGGAATTTATTTTAAACACTGTAATTTATACAAAACTGCAACTTCTTATTGAACAAACAAAATAAAGACACAAATCAGCTTTACAGTTTAATTATTACAAGTCACTTGCGTTCTGCATCTGAAATATTTACTGTGTAACAGCATTCATTGCTTTCAACATATTTTCAAGACTGCATCAGTGTATAAAATGGCTTTAAAGCCTAACCAGCTCCCTGAGAGAAAAAAAACCCTAAAACCTGAACATGTACCTCATTTATTTGCATTGCTGTGCACTTTGGGGTCCACTGGGTCTTGTAACCAAACTTGTCTTTGTGTTGCACTATATCTACAGTGAGATTTTGTATACAGCAGTGTGTAGTGTAGACATTGCATTTCATAGTCTGGGGCTAAGACTGAAACAAACCGACATATTAGTTGCTATTTTTGGGACAGTCCAGCTCTGAGAGGCTTTATGTGCACAGTTTGAACATTACAAGAAACAGCACTAGGAATGTAAGGACTGTTGAATCTTGTTCTGCTTCAGCTGCAAACCAGCTATTTCAATTATGTAAACATTTCTACATATGAACTGATACTTGCTTTTCTCCACTGAACTTGTCTCTTTGCATTCTTACCCGAAAGGTACAAACTCATTAGTTCTGAAGTGCCGCTGTCTCTTGTAAGTGACTTTAACATTCTGGTCTTCTTTTGTATTCCTTCACTTGGTTGTTCATTCACAAGTAGCGTTCTGTGTGTTCACTCAAATATAACACCTGGACAAAGGTGAGTTTCTCTAAGACTACTTTCTCCTCCTTCTTGCTGTGATACCTGACTCAAGCGATCAATTAATCAGGCAGAAGAGAGAGGCACTGACTGGATCAGATGATTAAGATAATAGCCTGCTCTATCCTAGCCATCTATTTTTTATCATATACTCTAAGACTCCCTACCTTGTAGTTGAGGCCTTGAAATATAAGCACTTACCGTATTTTCCGGGCTATAAAGCACACCGGGTTATAAGACGCAATATCAATGATCGGCTGGTAACGGGTATATTTTCATACATAAAGCGCACCGGGTTATAAGGCGCATTAAATGAAACAAAACTCTTAAGTTCCGTCGGAAGCTCAGTTTGGTCTTTACCTGGCGCAGGGCGTCTTCTTGCTTCCTCCACTTCCGTACCATTGATTCGTTAATGTTGAATTCTCTCACAGCTGCTCTATGTCCATGTTGTACTGCGTGACTGATAGCGTTGTGTTTGTTGAAATCCGCTTCGAAAATGAATTGAATGCACGTACCCTAATTGCTGAAGCCACCATTTACCGTATTTACTCAGCTTATGCTGCGCAAATCGGGTGCCGTTAAGCTTCGTAAACTTACCAAGCCGTGCTAAAACATGTGACAGATTTATTGAGCGTGTGTAACCATCTACAATCAGTTTTCTAGGTGGTCAGAAGGCTAAACCAGAATAATTCTTACATTAGACGCACGCATTTTTAAGGCGCACTGTCGATTTTTGAGAAAATAAAGGAGTTTAAAGTGCGGACATAGGGGCAGAAAAAATACGGTACTAGTTGAAGGGGTTCAGACTGTGGGGCCCCCCAAAGTCCGACCGGAAAAAGCCCTATTACAAGGCCACACCATTCCCGGACCAGACCGGATGCAATTGGCGCTGGAAATGGAAATTGCGGCCATTGATACGCGTTCGAAAATCTCGGAATGAATGATCAGGACATCGGATAACAATCGCCTATATAGGCGGGATATCACACTAATAATTATGGCTTCTAGGCAAGCCATGTCATTGTCTTTGACACCGTCCAGGCCTTTTCCTTCATAACACGACTTGAGAGGTAAAAGTGACGACAGGTAGTTCATTACCGTACGTGTGATCATATACGATGTGTTGATCTAAAGTGATTTAAATTCCTCTCGTTGTTTTTTGCATGCGCGAGACCCTGCACAAGCTATTGGAGTGTGCTTCAGAGCACGTGCATTGAGTGATGAAAATTCATAGCATTTTGATGCTTTTGACTCTCACCATTGTTTTCTCACTTTGGTCTGTTTTTTAAATGATTCATCCCTGTTATGAAATCCATTTTGCCAGGGACATCTCTGCCTGCCTTTGAACAAAAGTTGCAGTACATTGTTTGCTTTATGTTGTAATACTTGAGCCAGGCCAACTCCTGAATCCATGAAGTACTGAAATGCCTCTCTGTGTTTGTATTTTTGCATGAACTGCTTGAAGTGGACAGTCGTTGAAGTTGTCTTCACCGGTCATGCATGTCTTCCTGTAGTTCACTCATGCTAAACGAGTCAGACTGGAGTTCAGGTTAAGCGGATGATTCTTTAGGATGTTTAGGTGACGTAGATTGTTTGAAAAATCTGATTATTTTGCTTTTTTTTGTCATATGTACACAGTGGCTTCAGGAAGCTTAACCACAATGATCTTTTGTATTCACATTTTACCATTCGAAATAGAATTGAGCAAGTAGACATTTTTAATAGGTTGTTGCATTGATGTGAATGTGCGCTGTTACTTACGTTAAGCAGAATCAAAATATTTGAAAATAAATACCAAATAAATTAAAGAACACAAAACAGTGAAAACAAACAAGAAACGGAAGTAAGGAAAACAGTAAAAAATATCCATATCTGTTACCTTACCACTGACTAGCAAATTAAGAATTGTGTTCGTAATTGCTACCATTTCATTCGTGGTCTGGAGCCCTGTAGGTGGACTTCTAGAATTCAGGAGGCACAGCTGCTGCTGGTTTTCTTTCCAAGCGAACAGAAGTCCCCTTGTAGCACCAATCCATTGCAGTGACCAGGTAACCAAACCCGTGTTTTCAGAATGTGGAAGAAAACCAGATTAACTGAAGAAAACACATGTAGACATGAGGGGAACATGCAGACTCCACACAGGCAACAGATGGGCCAGAACTCTGAAGTTATGTGGCAACAGTGCTAACCACTGCACCACCCTGCTGCCTTATTTAACACCTTGGCCTTAAATAAGCATCTCTACTGAAGCGTTTTTGTACTGGTGAATTAAACATTTACACCCAAATCTTCCAGAAATGAATAACTGGATCAGTGGTGGTGTGTTTGCTATTATAGTAAGGGTCAGTGCTTTCACCATGGATGTTTACAGGAGTTTTCACCCTTTTCTCTAGCACACATCAGGTATTTAGTACAATCATTTGGCTCAAGTATTTTTGAATGATAATACTATAATTCTAAATAAAAGTTTTCAAGACATTCATGGATGACGCAGAAATATTGAATTTATACTCAATAGAGATAAACCTAAATTTCAACCACCTAAAATTGTTGGCCCTATTCAGACGAAAAAGAAAAACAAACAGTTTTTTTGACAGAAAAATAGTCAATTAAAAATGGCTATCCTGGGTTTCTATGAGCAAACCTATTACATGCTTTGTTTTTAGAGTGATCTTTGCTGGTTGAACACTCAAGGAGAGTAGGAGGTGATCTTCAATTTCCTCCATTTGTACACAGTCAGTCTGATGGATTGATGAAGTCCAAAGTCTTTGGTGATGGTTTTGTAAACTTTTTCAGGATGATGAGTATCAAAAACTATTTTTCTGAGGTCTTCAGAAATCTCCTTTGTTTGTGCCATGATACACTTCCACAAATGTGTTGTGTAGATCATTTCATTTACAGCATTTAGCAGACACCCTTATAGAGTGACTTACAATGCAAGCAGTCATGGGTTAAGGGTCTTGCTCAAGGACCCAACAGTGGCAGCTTGGCAGAGGTGGGATTTGAACCCTGGACCTTCTGGCTTGGATTGGTCCGTGTTCTTTAAATCAGTCAGGCTTGGATTGATCCGTGTTCTTTAAATACAACAGGGTGCCCACTCACGCCTGCTTGCAATCCCATTGATTGAAAACTCATTTTCACCTTCAAATTAACTGCAAATCCCAGAGGTTCACATACTTTTGCCACTCACGGATATGTAAGATTGGATAATTTCCTCAATAAATAATAAATAATAAGGATAATATTGTTGTTTCATGTGTTTAATTCAGTTGTCTTTATTGATGTTTAGGACCTGAAACACTGATGAAGTTTTAGGTCATTTTTATGCAGAAATAGATCAAGCACCACTGCATGTGGATCGAGGGGAAAGTGCAGACCAGAACTGTCATAAGTTACCAGAAACTCTACCAATGAAAGGTTTTTGGTTTAAATTCGTCACATTAGTGTTACTGATACTGTTGGACTCTAGAGTAAGCCCCTTAACACCAAACTGAGTTTTCTAAATCATGCAAATGTAGATATATTCATGTATTGTGAGATGTATTCATATATTACATGGGAATATACATGACAATCTTGTAATAAGATCAGGATGACAAATGGAATAAAGTTATTTTAAACCTAATCAGCAGTGATTCTAAACACTCTATTCAGTTACTGTTAAGAATTTCTGTCTACATACAAACTTGACTACCATTCAAGCAATATCAGATACTTTTTTTTGCTTCTTTCTTCTACTGGCACTGCAAGGTTCTCATAGAATTGGGTTTCCCCGGCTCGTCTGTATTGTGTCTTGCTATTTGACACCCACCTGTTGGCGCTCTTAATATCCATCTGGTTGTTTGTGTAGCAGCAGTGACGGTGTGTCTAGAGAAGACACACTACCCTGTGACTGCGTAATGATGGGCCACAATGCACTGTTCCGTGACCAGCTGACTCTGCACACAATGGAAATCCCTGGGGTTCACATACACACATGGGTGGGAAGACCTCTGACAGAAGACTGTGGACAGAAAGCCAGAGATAGACAGAGGAGTGAATGACAGTGATCCACTATGGCCGGACCATTTACTAGTCACATGCATGGGAGAATCCGCTGTGTTTGGGCTCCAGTGTGAGTGCTGTCTGTTCAATTCTGGGGTTATTCGGGGCTGTCGAGGTCATGAGGCTGGGCAGAGAGTTCAGCAGGACTCTGAGGAGACTTACTGGATTCTTCTACTGCTTTTCCAAAGCGATGCGGCGCTCAAGACGCCTGGAGCTCAGCCTTCTGTGGAAGCCTTCTGGTGAGTCCACTAGATTGGGACTTGTATTATATTGCACTAAAAGGGATGTTGTGATGCTGTACAGATTAGTTGGAATCAGTTATATTGATTTTCTTTGACATCTATTTTATTTCACTAACTACATCAAGACTGGAATGCTTTGAGCAAGATTTAGACCTGCTATTTGAAATATATAACATTGAAGTATTTGAATTATTTGTTTACTGTATTCATGTAATTGCAGTAAAATCATTTATGTAACCCAGACACAGGCTTTTGTAAATCTAAGTGAACTTGCCTTGAAGCAGGTTTTAGCTGTCTTGTAAGCTTAATCCAAGTTGCACTGTGTGAGTTTATTCACACTGTCATAATGGTACAGTGGTGCTTGAAAGTTTGTGAATCTTTTAGAATTTTCTATGTTTCTGCATAAATATCATCAGATTTTCACACAAGTCCTAACAGTAGATAAAGAGAACCCAGTTAAACAAATGAAACAAAAATATTATACTTGGTCATTTATTTATTGAGGAAAATGATCCAATATTACATATTAGTGAGTGGCAAAAGTATGTGAACCTCTAGGATTAGCAGTTCATTTGAAGGTGAAATTAGAGTCAGGTGTTTTCAATCAATGGGATGACAATCAGGTGTGAGTGGGCACCCTGTTTTATTTAAAGAACAGGGATTCTATCAAAGTCTGCTCTTCACAAACACCGTTGTGGAAGTGTATCATGGTACGAAACAAAAGGAGATTTCTTAGGAACACTCAGAAAAATCTCATCAGGGCTGGAAAAAGGTTAAAAAAGCCATCTATAAAGAGTTGGACTCCACCAATCCACAGTCAGACAGATTGTGTACAAATTCAAGACATTGTTACCCTCCCAGGAGTGGCCGACCACAAAGAACACTCCAAGGGCAAGGCGTGTAATAGTTGGCAAGGTCCCCAGGGTAACTTCTAAGCAACTGAAGGCTTCTCTCACATTGGTTAATATTAATGTTCATGAGTCCACCTTCTGAAGAACACTGAACACCAATGGTGTGCATGGCAGGGCTGCAAGGAGAAAGCCACTGTTCTCTAAAAAGAACATTGCAGCTCGTCTACAGTTTCCTAAAGATCACATGAACAAGCCAGAAGGCTATTGGAAGAATGTTTTGTGGATGGATAAGATGAAAATAGAAGTCTTTGGTTTAAAAGAAAAGCGTTATGTTTGGAAAAAGGAAAACACAGCATTCCAGCATAAGAACCTTATCCATTCTGTGAAACATGGTGGTGGTAGTATCATGGTTTCGGCCTGTTTTGCTGCATCTGGGCCTGGATGGCTTGCCATCATTGATGGAACAATGAATTCTGAATTATATCAGAGAATTCTAAAGGAAAATGTCAGGACATCTGTCCATGAACTGAATATCAAGAGAAGGTGGGTCATGCAGCAAGACAACGACCCTAAGCACACAAGTCGTTCTACCAAAGAATGGCTGTTATTAAGAAAGAATAAAAGTTAATGTTTTGGAATGGCCAAGTCAAAGTCCTGATCTTAATCCAATGGAAATGTTGTGGGAGGACCTGAAGTGAGCAGTTACTGATAGCAGGTACTGATACTGAAAGCAAAGGCTCACATACTTTTGCCACTCACTAATATGTAATATTGGATAATTTTCCTCATTAAATAAATGATCAAGTATAATGTTTTTGTCTCATTTGTTTAACTGGGTTCTCTTTGTCTACTTTTAGGACTTTTGTGAAAATCTGATGATGTTTTAGGTCATATTTATGCAGAAACATAGAAAATTCTAAATGGTTCACAAACTTTCAAGCATCACTGTATGTATTTATTTAACATGGTAGAATTCAGATTAAAGAAGCATTATTTATAAAACATATTACTAAATAAAAATCTACAAGCATGAATTAATGTCCCCCAAGTTCCTTAAAAAAGGCAATAAAAGATTTTAAAAACTATAATAATAATTAAAATATAAAACTGCGGGTGAAAATGAAATAAAACAGTCATGCAGGTTTGCAAAAATTATATAGTTGTATGTTTTAATTGGGTAAGTATTCTTGAGAATTGGCCATACATTTAGGTCATATTTATGCAGAAATATAGAAAATGCTAAAGGGTTCACAAACTTTCAAGCACCACTGTACATGATTCACACTGAATAAATAAAGTATATGTTATCATGCTAGCTTGTTTTTTCATACTGCAATGGAAATGTAGTATAATGTTGGAGTTTGCTATTCATGATAGCTAAGAAACTAAGGAGAAGTTAGGAAGGAAGAAAATAAAGTAGTAATGTAACTCTATAACCATACTATTTGACCAGGCTTTAAATACTTATGTACATTAAAACGAGTATTTTTGTACATTTACTCAAGTAGAAACTGAAGCAATGACTTTTAATTTTACTGAAGTAATATTTATTATCAGTACCTGTACTTTTAATTAACTGTAGGACTTCTGTACTTTGTCCACCACTGGGACATGTGTTAAGTCATTTGGTCTATTTGAAGTGTGTTTGTGTGTGACCTGCGATGGATTGGCGCTCTGTCTAGGATGGGTTTCTGCCTTGTGTCCTGAGCTACTGGTTAGGCCCAGGCTCACCACAACCCTGAACTGGATTAAGTGAAAAAGAATGAGAAAATGATTGAATAATGTTGATGGTCTTATAATAGCTTTACCTGTACGGTATGGGATATATTAGACTGTAACTATACAGTCAGTTCATCAAGTTGATGTGGGAGAAATGGGCAGGTCTAAGTTGACAAGTGCCAAATTCTTATGGCCAGATGATTGGGTCTGAGCATTTCTGGAACCTCAAGGCTTATGGGGGTTAATCGTGAAGTGGTGAGAACCTACCGAACTCAGAATTGGTAGAACCTTCCAACAGTCTGGGAAGGGACAAGAGCCAACAAACTGATAAACAGTGTGTCACCCAAGGCTCATTGATGCATGATGGCAACGAAGGTTATCCAAACCATGTCCAAACGGGCTAATCAACAGAAATGTTTAATGCTGGTTGGTGGTAAAGTGCTACAAAACAAGAGTGCATCTCACCATACCGAGGTGTATTTGTGCACTATCTCTTGAAAACCACAAAACCTCCATAGTGGGGGGGGACTCAGTGATTTGATTTTTGAACATGAATGTTTTTTCCCTAAATAAAGCATTTAATGGAGGGTGGCTTGTTGGCTTGGTTGTTCCTTGTACCTTTCTAGTCAGATTAATGACAGGTGGTACATAGTATGTTAGTAGTAATGAGTAGACTGGGTTTCTTTGTTCCAGTAAGTAATTAGTAAGGCAATTCACATGACATATGCACGAAGTTAATTTAGTAAATTGTAGTAGATTTTTTGGACACAAAAAAAGTGTCAAACCGGTATATTACTGTCTGGAACTCTTGTTATAATGTATTTCTGGACTTTCTGTATATTTATTTATGTTAGCGTCTGTTTGGTTGATCTCTCCATATTGAAGTGTCAGCAGGAGAACTAGTTTGATGATAATCTGAGGGTAAATCAAGGTAGCTGTTAGTTCATTGGCCAGGGGAGGTGGATATTCGTCGATGCGGTCGGACAGACATACAGCGGCTGATCGATCTCCACCACCACACACACATAACAGGTACTGGTACGAGTGAGACTACACACGTTTTAAAAAGCAATGAAGAAGAGAGATGATGGAGGCAGAGCAAAGTAAACCAATGCTGCTGGGGTCAGCTCACCAGCATGACTCATCCAGACACACACACACACACACACCACACACAACACACACACACCACAACACACACACCAAAAAAACACCCCATGTTCAGAGAAGGAGCCATGAAAAAATGCAGAGCATGTTGGCCAAACCCTGTGTGGTGAAATTAATTTCATTGAGTTAAGTTATGTTGCTAGATCTCAACTCACATTTCTCTTAAACAATCACAGTCATCTGCTCTCACTAGTGTGTGTTCGGACTCTTTATGCGTTGCTACTTAAAAGGTTTCAGTACTCAGTGGTCCACTATTTAAGCTTCTTACAAAATATTGGAGCCTACACAATTCATGTTATTGTGAGGAAACTTTAGTTACCGGGTATTTTGTAGCCTTCATTTGCCCGTCAAGTTGATATGCTAAAACTAAATTTACTTATAATTAACCACTACAGTTCACCTCTACATATCAATTAATGTCAGGTTACATTAGGGGGTGTCACGATACATGTAGTTAGATTTACTTTTTTCGATACTGGATCGTAAAAAAACGTTACTGAGCCGTTCGTCAAACCGGCGCTGCTGAGATGCAGTTATTGCATAGCAGGAGAACCAGTCGCAGTTCAGCTGCAACAGCGGGCATCTAGCGGCACAGTCTTGTGTTCCAAGATACTTGATCTAAGAATCAAGTCCCTGCTCCATGTAGATACTTTAAGAGCATATGATCTCAACACAGAGATTGTAAGCATTGGGCAACATCAGAAAAACTATTGTTGCAACACCCAAGATTTACATGCATATAATCTAAAAATTATATAAAACTTTAGAATGAATCGGAAGTCAAAAGAGTTCAAATTACTGTAAAGAAACACTTATTTTTTAGAAATGTAATAAAAAAAATCACTTACCCTTATTATGTTGTACTATTAAACAACTAAGGACAATGTGACTCCAGAAGTATTTTAGAAATCATTAATTCTTGTGTTGCAGGATAGTTATATCAGAACATGTTTTACAGAGCGTTGTTCTGTAGTATTATTTTAAACAGACAGAATATATCTTTTCTAATGCTGAATCACAATGGTGGATCCTAACGGCATACCCTCGAACCCCCCAAGCCATTAGTGATAACGCTATCGCGCAAGCCACGATAACCGACCCATCGAAACAGATTCCCGCCACTTAACTCCGCCCCGTAATTCAAAACAAATTCGCGTTTATTTACTACAACTCGTTCAAGGGACCCCCGCAGGTTCCGTTGCTGCTATTTACAGTTTACAGTCGTCTGAAAAAGTTTGGGCCACCCCTGATAATTTCATTGATTTTAATTTTTTTTTTTTTTTTATAAATCCATTGGCTGTTCAGATTCAGAACTTGAGTTAAATATATCATATAGCAGATGAACACAGTGATATTTGAGAAGTGAAATGAAGTGTATAGGATTTACAGAAAGTGTGCAGTAATTATTCAAACAAAATTAGGCAGGTGCATAAATTTGGGCACCCCAGCAGAAAAATTACATCAATATTTAGTAGATCCTCATTTTGTAGAAATAACAGCCGCTAAACGCTTCCTACAGCTTCCAGTCTGGATTCTGGTTGAAGGTGCTTTGGACCATTCTTCTTTAGAAACATCTCCAGTTCAGTCATCTTTGATGGTTTCCAAGCATGGACAGCCCACATTTTCAGTAATATTCATGTCTGGGGACTGAGATGGCCATTCCAGAACGTTGTACTGGTTCCTCTGCATGAATGCCTTAGTAGATTATGAGCAGGGTTTGGGGTCGTTGGCCTCGGTGCAACTTTGTCACTGATTCTTGAACATTGTTCTTAAGAATCTGGAGATATTAACTGGAATCCATGCGACCCTCAATTTTAACAAGATTCCTAGTACCTGCACTGGCCACACAGTCCCGCGGGCATTATGGAACCGCCACCAAATTTTACTGTGGGTAGCAAGTGTTTGTCTTGGGATGCTGTGTTCCTTTTCCGCTCCTTGTTATGTCCAAATAACTCAATTTTAGTTTCATCAGTTACACAGAACTTTATTCCAAAAATGAAGGCTGGATTGTCCAAATGTGCTGTAGCACACCTCAAGTGAGTCTGTTTGTGGCGTGTCTGCAGAAAAAAAGGCTTCTTCTGCATTACTCTCCCATACAGCCTCTCCTTGTGCAAAGTGCGCTGTATAGTTGAAACGATGAAACAGGTGACACCATCTGCAGCAAGATGAGGTTGTAGGTTGTAGGTTGTAGAGTTGTTTTGAGGCTCCCATGTTGCCACTCTTCAGAGAAGATGCAAAGAGGAGAAAAAAACTTCCAATTGGGCCACCTTAACCACTTTCTCATGAGTTGGATTTACCTTGTGTAGTAGATCAAGGGTTCAATGAGCTTACAAAACAAATTTTGTGTTCAATAATTAGTTGCTAAGGTATTCCAAATGACAAGGGGTGCCAAAATGTATTAGCACCTGCCTAATTTTGTTTGAATACATTACTGCACACCTTTCTTGTAAAACTATAAAAACTTTTATTTCACTTCTCAAATATCACGGTGTTCATCTGCTATATGATATATTTACCTGAAATTGCTGAGCTGGACAACCAATGATTTATAAAGAAAAATCATGAAAATTATTAGGGGTGCCCAAACTTTTTCATACGACTGTATATACAGAGTTATAAGGAAGAGTCTAAAATCATTTTGGAGGAGTGGAAACATGTTCTCTGGCATTAGAATTCATGTTTAATCATCTGGCATGGAGAAATCTGAGTTTGGACAGCTTGCCATGATAAGCAAGCTGAGAGAGACTGGTGGGAGGTTGTGTCTCTTCTTCAGCATTACAGTCATAGATACGATAAGATAAAAAAAATATATTCAATATATTCAAATGGCATCTGTAAAAATAAAAATTTCTACCCTCTCTATCTCTTTCTGTGTACTGACTGAGCACAGCCTACCCCACTAATCAGGCTGAGGGAGGTCCCTGGAAGGGGTACTTGTATGTGATAAATGAGCTATATTAAGTCTTATAAGAATCAAGTTTTTTGTTTATTTGTTTGATTTGATTATATTTTTTAACTAAGAATAAGTCTTAGATCATTTGTTTTGGAAATTGTATTAATTAACAATGCACAAGTCCATTTCAATGACCTCCTCTCTTTTCACTTTTTCTATTAGAAATATGTATTTCATGTAAAGAATGATGTGCTCTGGGAGCTGCCTGGGAGCTGCCTCATCTTTTTTTAGCAATGAAGTTTCAATTAAAAGAAAAGTTGAGGAAAAATACTCCTGTATGCTTTAATTTATAAGCTTTAGACAGAAAGACAATCAGAATTGCATGTTCGAAAATCGGCAATTGGAATCAGCCAAGAAAATTGCAATTTTCTAGTATTTAGTTGCCATTATACTTAATTAAAAGAGAAGATTAAAAGGTATCTGTAGGAACTCACAAATTCTATCACAAAAAAGTACACCAATCCAAACATCTGATGAAAAAAAAATTGAAGCCACCGTCCTGCCTTCCTGGAAAGCCCTGCAGGGACTTGAATCTCTACAGTGGCGTGCCACCTGAGCACCTGTTTTAAAATGTATGCATTCAAATTTTCAGCGATATTGCAAAGGTTGTGTTGACGTTGTTTACAAAACTAACAAAGCATGTTATTTTACCATGCTACTCAAATATTTGTATAGGTCTGTAACACCCAAGTTAAGCTGCATCAGTTTTGTAAATATGTAATTTCTTCTGTTACCCCTCCAGCCAGGTTAATAACAGCTCCAGATATGGGATTCCCCCAGTGTCTTGGAATTGAGTTGCTGTCATTTTTGTCTTCATTTTCACCTATTTTGGTTTTTCCCTTGCTGTTTAACCACGCTGGCTAGTCCATTAAGCTGATTTTTACATACGATTTGCCGAGCATAATGCGATAACAACATTGACCACTCTTTTGCTTCTTCACATTTTGTTTACACAGCATTATAATTGTATAGTGCTGTGTAAACAGTATAGTAACAGTATAGTTTAGTACAGTTCCTCTCACACCTCAGACAACAAATGGCCGGCACCTGGACAAATGTCGCATTCCTACGCTCAGGTGTACAACTAAGGTGTTGCAATTTGTAAATGTGACTCTTTATTTATTCTGGGACATAACACTGCTTTGTGTTCTTCTGTTCTCAAGGTTTATTCCTAATTGTGATCAGGGAGTTTTTCCTTGTCACTGTCACCTCTTGTTAGCTGACTTGGGGTCTAGACTTTTGTAAAGCTGCTTTGAGACAATGGCTGTTCTAAAAGTGCTATACAACAAGACTGAATTGAACTCAGTGAAAAAAATGGTCAACTTACATAGTAATAATGTGACACACCTGTAGCTTACCAGGTAAGGTGACTTCAAAAAGCGACTCTGCACTGACCCTTGTACACTGCATGTATTGGCAAATTTCACACTGTGACATTTCTTTGTGTTTTGTTTCATCCTAAGTGATTTTTGTTTTACTATTTATAGAATTTTATGAAAACCTCTGACAAAACAATGAAGACTTAGGATATTCCAAGTCTTATAATATTATTTATTGCATACCAAGCTTTATGTAACTTAGGAAACACTTGCCATATTATATGATCTTGCCCCGTCTACCAATCCCAGAAATGCGGTACCAGACACATCCTCCCGATGTTGCACATGTGAGAGCAACACACAATCTTCACCTTGCCAGAGGCCTAGCAGTAGAATGCTAGTTCTCTTTGCTGAACCACGCTGGTTCGTATCCTGCCTCTGGACATATGAGGCTTAAGTTGCATTCTGAAGTTGCACATTGTCGGGACACAAAGCAGGATCCTGTTTCCCCAAATGGGTTGACATCTGCTGTATGACTCTTGAGTCTGTCTATACATCATGTCAGCTTTGCCAAGACTAAGTGCTTCTCTGGGTAAGAAATGGATCTATGATATGAGGTACAGACCAGGGGTTCTCTCACATTACAGTTTGTACCATACCTGTTACAGTTCGCCATAGTAAAAACTGACGAACCGTGAAAGGAAAAAATAAAAGGGGTATTAGGACCCAATTGCAGTTAGCTCCAGATGGAAATGGTTAAACATGGAAAAGAACACAAAGGCAGTGGCTGGGATCAAACCCTGGGCACTGACATCGGTATTGACTATGTAAACCGAACACGGCACTCAGCCACTTCGGAGAAAAAAAGGAAAACAAATGAACAAAGCTCCGCTACGCAAATGGTGTAACGGGTCCGCACTTCCGCAGAGCGTCAATACCCGAGCAGAGCGGCATGAAGGCATGTCACGGGACTCCCGCGGCTTAGGGAGTGTGACACGGACGCAGTGGGGGAGTGACTTAAAGCCCAAAGGGACAGCTGGCGAGGGAGGGAGAAGGCGAGGGACTAGTGTGTCGCCGGAGCGAGAGAGCCATAGTCGAGGAGGAGACAGTGGGACTATGAGGACGGCACAGGGAAGCAGAAAGCTGGATCATGCCCTACACTATCCAAAAACTACACCCTAGCGGTCACCTCGGGCCTCCAAGCCGTACATTTGCTGGCATCTACAAACCACTAGCTACCTGCTTTCCCTGACACAAAAAAGTGCAAACGCCACGAACGCACACACGAGAGACGGGTGAGGTCTCGAAATACGATGTGTAGGATGCGACACCTGACAGGGCTAGAGCATGCACTTACATACTCTGGCCCGCAGGTGTCGGCAATCGTTCAATCAGTGCTAAATGAGAGCTGGCGGATGCGCGATTGCACGAAGCATGCCCAGGCTGGAACGTGAGTCAATGCTGCCTACATGTACAGTTACTTTCTCAGAGCAGACAAACATGTCAAAATTCATAATTTACTGGATAGATATTGAGAATATATCTTTAAAAATATTTTGTAACCTCTCTTCTGTTCCTTTTTACACTTCTTTCTGCAGTGAATAGAAATGAGACCTGCGAAATCATGAAGTATTTCTTTTATGTTTTGTTACCTCTCTTCTCCTCTGCAGGTTGTAAGTACACCTGTCATTCACATTGTCAGCATGGGGTGACACTCGACTGCGTTCAGAATGGACCGTCTTGTGATGGGCCTCTCAGTCAAGACCATCTCAACAACAACAACAACCAGTCTTCACATAATGTAAGTTTGGTGTGTCCACCAGTGTGTGTCGCTCATGCTCAAATTTGCATTGGTTTAATAGTTATGTGATATTAAGTGTTGTTAAACCATGGTTCACAAGTACTCATGCCCTTTATTATTACTTTTGTCCAGCTCTTACCTAAACTACCGAGCATTTTAAACATTTCGTGAGTATGGTCAGACTAGGGCACAGTTCATGCGTAAGTAATGGTTATTTATTCAAGAATACAAATTTTTGGCTTTCAGAAGTACTCCGGGAAACACTGGCCTGTGTTTGTGACCAGCACTATCCATAAGAGGGCGCACAAACTCAAACAATACACTTTAGTCAGTACATTTGACACTGTACTCAAAACATCCATTTGAACCAAGCTAGAATTTCACCTGATACAGCTATTCAGCTGTATAATGACAGGGATCAATAGATTAAACAAGTGGATTCAGGTGTATCTTTGCTGTAGGCTGTACTGTATAATATGTGGTTACGTTGATACTCAGAATGAAGTAACGCTGGAACTGCATGAAAAGAAGACATTGTCTTGAACACCCAAAATGACTGATATTTAAATAGTATTTGGTGGTGGTCCTGATTACTTTGGAATAAAATCACCTGTATCTTGAGGATTCTGCCACTACTAGTGCGTGACAACGCAAATAATTCACTGTGGTTGGAGAGTTGCTTTCAAAGGACTCTCGGATAAAGTTGTGTAAAGGTTCAAGTTAGGAGAAGAAGACAAAGAATTAGGAGGATATAACTATCCCTCAGAGTACCATTCACAGCATTAGTAGAGGTGGAATGTGTATGAAACCACCAACACCTTGTCTAATTGAGTCATCCATCCAAGCTGGATGATGAGGCAGGATGATTTTGATCAGGAAAGCTACCAAGACACCAGTGGCAGCCTTAAAGAACTTACAAACAACTTTAAAGAACACAAAGGTGGTATCTGTGGCATGATCAGATGAGACCCAAGTTTGAACTTTCCAAACCAGATTTAGTTGAATCCTGCCCTCCTGCATGTAGTTATTTGAAAACCCTCTGCTAGACAGCTGAAGATGGACACAGGAGGTAGAGACATATCCAGATAGGTTTAATACAAGATAGTACATCAGGGACCGATCACTTTGTGGTTTCTCATTTTATATATATTAACAAGAAGTAACGTTTTCTCTAACTTCCTGGATGTTGTAAGGCAAAATGTCTAAATAAAGTTGGAAATATATGTTCTTAATTGCTTTTATTCATTATTATTTACAAAAAAAGTGACTTTTCAAACCAACACACCACCCAACTGTGGTGGTGGCAACGTTATGCTGTGGGATTTTTTCTTCAGTGGAGACTGGGAAATTGGACAGGGTTGAAGGGTAAATTAGAAGCACACATCCAGGCACTGGAGATGACTAGTGATAGTGAGAGAAGTGCAGTTATAAAGGCCTGGGTGTCACAGGTGTAGACGGTGAAGCTCCATCCTTCATATACATACCAAACAGGTATACTGTCCTCAGTGAAACACCCACCGAGCAGCCTGTTCATAGAGTTTTGTCATAGGAGATGCCACCCTAAGGCACGTGAGATTAGCCTTTAGGGACACCAGTGGCTATGGATTATGTATTCTGTGATCCATGGTGCTGGACATTACAGGGAGCATTTCAGGGCTCCGTATTTGTAGGTTTTCTAGGATAGCTGTCCATCTGATTTGTAATAATATATTGTATGCCCTCAATAATTTGCATGCCCCTATGTAAAGTGATTGCTGACATTTTAGGACCAATACCTTTTTGCACTGCTCATTGCTATTTTGCTATTTTCTTCCTGGTTTGTCTACTAGCTCTCAGCATTAATGCTCTCAGAATTAGCATGGCATGTTCTGAAGAAAATTTCTGAAGGAATATTTCTCTTTCTCAACTCATGTAACCTACAATGGGTGCTACAATTATTATTCATTCATTCATTCAACTTTCGTATCTGCTTAATCTTGGACAGGGTTGTGGGAAAGCCGATGCCCAGCCCGAGGTATAGGGTCCAAGGAAGGCACAACCCTGGACAGGGTGCCAATCCATTGTAGTACTACTATTATTATTATTATTATTATTATTATTATTATTATTACTATTATTATTATTATGAATTTAATTTTGCAAATCATCACTGCCACTCAGGTGCCTGTTGTTATTATTATTAGCAATAATAATAGGCCAAAAAAGAATATATATTTAATAAGGAACGTCTCTGATCAGTTGGTATTTTCTGTGTTCTGTGGTGCTACCAAAGACGCTGTTTTATATGGTGCAATTTCAATCTATATTGGCTAAAATCCTGAGTGTTTATTGTTTTATCTGTTATTAGCTGAATTCATTGTCACACTACTCACACTGAAGGTTCTGCACACTTCTCACAGCTGTTACGTGCACTGAGTATGAAGTAATTGTTTTCATTGCATGGGTGTGTATGAGCTATGTCTCATCCCCAGGCCTGGCAAGACCAGTTATTATCTGTTCTGAACCTGCAGTTAACTCTGTAATGTGTATTTGGTAACAGCTTCAGCTTAAAACTCATAACCTCTTATTCAGTACTGTATTAGCAAACACAAACACACTTGGTCCAACATAAGGTTTCACCTGCTAGAAACGCAAAAGCAATGGTTGCTTCTTAAACGCAGGAAATTGCAGTAGGTTAAGTCAAGAATATAACGGCTCTGCTGCTGGAGCTTTCCAGCATAATGAAAGGCCTGCAGTGTTTAAGTCTCCGTCTAAGCACGCAGTAGACACTGTAGCTTTGTGACTGTTATTCATATGTGTGTGAACTCTGTTTGTAACCCTGTCAACTGGTTGCCTGGTGTGAGAAGTTTATTAATGTTACTCACTCAGAAACTGGATACGGGCATCTGCTACAGGCTGTAAAGGTAAATAGAATTAAGGTATACAGATTACCATGATACCATTTTCTACAGTGTATGGTTTCCTGTTATCCCATTGACTGCATGGTCACTGCAGCGAGTCTGGCCTTTGTTTTGATTGAGTTTGTAGAAACTCTATTGTAAAAGAGTACAGATTCAGTACAAACCTGCATTGAACATCATGACTTTACTCTGTCCAAAATGTGTCAATAAACTTATTTAGTCTTGCCTTAGAAGCTAATGTAGCCAACAAGTCCTGTCACAACCATTACATAATTTAAATGAAAATCATTGAGATCAATAAATAACTGGTGTTAATCTCTTCTCATTTAGAAAATCGATAAAATATATAATTTCATCAGGGGTTTGAACTGAATCTGAAAGGATTTTGAGAATTTTCTCGAATGTATTATAGTCTATATATTATGAAATTTTATTTATTGTATTTTCTTCAAATGTGTTCTCGTATTTATTTTTTATATTTAGCTTTTGCTTATTTAAACTATTACTATAAATATATTAATTAGGTAACTTTGTTAAATTTTTACATATAACCTCTAGGCCGCCCAAGGAGGTTGGGTCCATTTTTGAGTCTTCATCCTCCCAAAGTTTCTTCCTTATAACTGGTAGGGAATTTTTCCTTGTCACTGTCACCCTAGGCTTGGTCAGTTAAGGCTTTGGGCCTAGATATTTGTAAAGATGCCTTGAGACAATGCTCCCCTGTAAACAGCGCTATATAAATAAATTTTACTTCGACTGTAAACGTTGACTACATTAGTTTCACAGCATCGGTGCAAAATAAATACAGAATTTGTAATACGCTAATTATAAGTAAATCTGTATGCACACTTAAATAAGTTACTGTAGTGCGATGCCAACATACAGTTAGGATTAAATATGGGTGGGGTGCACCCTTTGGGACATTCCTATCAGGACAGGGCGGGGTTTCAGCTGTTTGTGTTCGTCTACTTTTGGAAAGTTAGAAGATGGCTGGAGATACAGAGGCCTTATATTTCAGTCATATAGCACAAACACCTTACACCTCTCCCTGTGAAGTGGCAAAGTTACACAAATGCATCATCCTCCAACCCAGTGCTTATTGAAGGAGTTTCTGTGTGTCATAAGACGTAATTAGTTTTGTAGCCAGTACAGACTGTGATTTAAATGGAGACCAGCCCCCTAGCAGAGTGAACCTTATAACTTCCTGAGACATCAGGACCACAGAGACTACACTGAATGAGGCAGGATGCAAAGTGGTGTGGTTCAATGTGAAAGGGCTTGTTCATGGAGCCAAAAATCACCCTGGTTCATATCACATCTTGGGCGAGGTGGTTTCTGTGGCTTAGGTGTCCTGACTTCTCCCTCAGATTTAATTCTGCCTTTGCAGTTCTATTTGTTGGTGGTTTTGTGATTTGTGACGGTTAGGAATAGTCAGTTGTGTTTTTCTGTTTCATATCATATGTAAAGAGAACTGAAGGTTTAACAGGTGACCTTGAACTGATCGTGGACACATCTGATACTTTTCAAGTTGGATGTAAAGGTGTAATATAGGCATCCTTGGGTTTCTTATGGTGACAATGTAGTAATAAGTCATCATTTATCGGTGATAAAGTTTATGGGTTTATGTGAAATTCAAATATAGTTGAACCTCACTATGCCATTGTGCATCAATCCAAAAAAATTGCTTGGAAAGTGAATATTGAGTTAGTGGGAGCTCTGTTTCCATTATTTCTAATAGGATCATTTTGTTGTGGTTTAGATTACTCAGTAATATGAGCGAAGTGTAGGATGTACAATACTTTGCAAAAGTCCTATGCAAACTGTTAGCTTCAACCTTAGCAATGATATAATGGCCATATAGAATTACTCTCTTTATTACAATACAACCAGAAAATACACCACATTTGTATGCAGTATTACAAACAGAAAGAAATAGCTTCTTAAAACAGCTGCTATATGCTACATAAGTATTTAGTCTGACCTCTCCTTACACTTGAGCAATATCTGGCAGCTTAATCGGGATGCCAAGTTGACCCGTCTACATTCCAAAGAAGCTTAATCATGATTGGTCTTTTTGGAAGGTGGCAACTAAGAAACCACTTCTTCGGAAGGGAAACAGGGTGAAATGGCTAAGATATGCTAAAGATTGGAATGAAAATCAGTAGAAAAGAGTATTATGGTGTGACCCCAAGTTAGAAAATTTTGTGTTATATATGGTCATTATACATTATACTATTATATTTAGAGACACCAGTTGATTTAACACATGTTTTTGATATGTGGGAGGAAACCTGAGTACCTGGAGAAAACCCACACAGACACGGGGTAAACATATAAATTCCACACAGACTGGGTCTGGACCAGGAATTACCACTGTGCTGCCCTGTCTAACAGTTGCAGTTGTGAAAGTTACATAGAGTTGCAAAAGTGTAGATGTGATTTGAAGCAGGCTAACATGGACAGATGCAGGAAAGGGAGAGTTTCCCTCCAGGAAACAGGCACAGGATGCATAGCAGTCTGGTCCTGCAGCCATGCATGTTCTCAGCCAAAAGGGTGCATATCCCACATGAGGCAGAAAGTAATTGAATATGTACATGGTCGATTTCATGTAAATGTCAATCTTACCAGTTAACGTGTTGTTAGCCCTGAATACAAACCCAATGTTTTAAAATAAGTTGTTTGCATTCTCACTTTCTAAGTCACAATACCCATTCCCTCAAGTGCTTTGAAACTTAAATGCGAATTCACCTCACAAAATATTGACTAGCCCTTTTTCTGTGATTTTTTTTTTTAGAAAGCTTGGTTGTTTACAGGAGTTGGTATTTGGGGAGTGTTATTTTTTTATGTTTATTCCCATCCATAATTTGATTGACACATGCCAAGACCATGCGAGTTTGGTCCTAGTTACCCGTTTTCTGTCTTGAGCCTCGTCTGTTTCGTTCTTTCTCTTCCTTTATCCCCCATAGAGGTTAAGAGCACATTTCGTCTGTTTTCACCTGTGTGTTTCTCTGTACCAGTTGTTTGCTGGCTTTGCCTCATCTAAGCCTAAATTCGAAAGCCTGATTGTCACAGCTTGAGCGACTTCAGCCCTGATGGGCACTGACATAAAGCTCAGTGTTGAGAAGAAGTCAGTGCTGGATTATTAACGAGTTACGTGGTTTTGGAAACCTTGGTGCTTACACTGAACCCCTTAGTGTCTAAGCGCTCTGAATAACCCTGTCCTCGCTTTTTAGGTTCATGCAGCTCAGACTCTGATTCCACTGAGTTCTGCACCGGCCACCTGTCAGTACCCGTACCTGTTCTGTCTGTAAATCTCTGTGTTCCCACCAGGGCGGCACACTGGTTTGGTGGGTAGCACTGCTGTCTCACAGAAAGAAGGTGCTGGGTTCGATCCCCAGTTGGGTACTCTGGTTTCCTTCCACAGTCCTAAAGACACACGTTAGGTTAATTGATTACTCTAAATTGCCCTGATCTTAGTGTGTGTATATATATATATACATACACACAGTGGGGTGAAAAAGTATTTATTCAGCCACTGATTGTGCAAGTTCTGAGAGGTCTGTAATTTTCATCACAGGTACACTTTAACTATGAGAGACAAAATGAGAAAAAAAATCCAGGAAATCACATTGTAGGATTTTAAAATAATATAATTGTAAATTAAATGTAAATGAAAATGGTGGGAAATAAGTATTTGGTCAGTAACAAAAGTTAAACTCAGTACTTTGTAACATAACCTTTGTTGGCAATGACAGAGGTCAAACATTTCCTGTAAGTCTTCACCAGGTTTGCACACACTGTAGCTGGTATTTTGGCCCATTCCTCCATGCAGATCTCCTCTAGAGCAGTGATGTTTTGGGGTTTTCGCTGGGCAACACGGACTTTAAACTCCCTCCACAAATTTTTTATGGGGTTGATGTTTGCAGACTGGCTAGGCCACTCCAGGACATTGAAATGCTTTTTAACGCCACTCCTTCGTTGCCCGAGCGGTGTGTTTGGGATCATTGTCATGCTGGAAGACCCAGCCACGTTCCATCTTCAATACTCTCACTGATGGAAGGAGGTTTTGGTTTAAAATCTCATGATATATGGCCCCGTTCATTCTTCCCTTAACACGGATCAGGCGTCCTGTCCCCTCTGCAGAAAAACAGTCCCAAAGCATGATGTTTCCACCCCCATGCTTCACAGTAGGTATGGTGTTCTTGGGATGCAACTCAGCATTCTTCTTCCTCCAAACATGACAAGTTGAGTTTTTACCAAAAAGCTTTATTTTGGTTTCATCTGACCTCATGATATTCTCCCAATCCTCTTCTGGATCATCCATATGCTCTCTGACAAACTTCAGACGGGCCTGGACATGTACTGGCTTAAGCAGGGGGACACGCCCTGCCACTGCAGGATCTGAGTCCCTCCCAGTGTAGTGTGTTTCTGATGGTAGCCTTTGTTACTTTGGTCCCAGCTCTCTGCAGGTCATTCATGAGGTCCTCCGTGTAGTTCTGGTATTTTTGCTCAATGTTCTCTGAATGATCATTTTGACCCCATGGGATGAGATCTTGTGTGGGGCACCAGATCGAGAGAGATTATCAATGGTCTTGTGTGTCTTCCATTTTCTTACAATTGCTCCCACAGTTGATTTATTCACACCAACCTGCTTGCCTATTGTAGATTCACTCTTCCCAGCCTGGTGCAGGTCTACAATTTTCTTCCTGGTGTCCTTTGACAGCTCTTTGATCTTGGCCATGTTTGAGTTTGGAGTCTGTGTGTTTGAGGCTGTGAACAGGTGTCTTTTATACAGATAACAAGGTCAAACAGGTGCCATTAATACAGGTAACGAGTGGAGGACAGAAGAGCTTCTTAAAGAAGAAGTTACAGGTCTGTGGGAACCAAAAATCTTGCTTGTTTGTGGGTGACCAAATACTTATTTTCCACCATGATTTACAGTTAAATTCTTTAAAAATCCTACAGTGTGATTTCTTGGATTTTTTTTCACCTTTTGTCTGTCATAGTTGAAGTGTACCTATGATGAAAATTACAGACCTCTCTCATCTGTCTAGGTAGGAGAACATGCACAATCAGTGGCTGACTAAATACTTTTTTACCACACTGTATATATGCCTAGCTTTGATGTAATCTTGTGTATCGATATCACCTCGTGTCTGTCATTAAAATGGACATGCTGATAGTGATTGTTCATCTGTTGGTTCTTACCTGGACCTGGGCCCGTAATCCATACAGGTTCACTTCTGACTCAGAGAGCTTCATGTGATCTGCCTGTTGAACCCGTGTTCCCATACCAGCTTTCGTTCCAAGCCTGCCTGTCCTGTTGTTCATCAGCTGACTGCCTCTGTCTGGGTTCTCTCTTTCTCTCTCTGTCTATCCCATCTTTCCTGACCTTAGTTCTGTTAAATCAATTTCTTGTTTAATTTCTAGCCCATGTTTGGTTTGTTTTGTGAGGCATTGTGGGATCTGTAAATTAGGTGGGTGTGCTTACAATCACACTCTATATCACCCCTATATACTAGGGTACGTTCTACACACTTTTGAGAACTCACTTGTCCTGCTGAGCTTTACAGTATCAGGAAGGTTCTGATATCAGTTGATGTCCAGATGTTGGGTTGTTTTATGGACCTGCTTTAGGGAATGGCCACTTGGTTGATGCTATTCAGGAGTCTGTACAGTAGTTGAGAACCACCACGTCACATTCAGCAATCTGAATGCCTAATGCAGGATAGTATCCATATTTCATTTGCAAAATATTGAGAAATCCACAGCTTGCTCTATTCACATGCTTCATGCTGCTCACACACAAACACACCTCAAATTAATGTCAAGCAGATTAACCAGGGCCATGCTTCGCTGCAGTGTACATTCACTGTCATTGACGCTAAGCTTGCAAGTCAACATGACTTCAATCCGCACACACAAAACCCTGTAATTGGCCACACATATTTTGTATTTGTAGGCAGCATATTACATAACAGCATAGGAGTAAAAAGCCAAAGTCAATGATAGCTTGAAATTAAATGCTGTAGTAGAGGCTTTGCAACACTGGCATGACCTTAAAAGAGCTTTGCTGTGGTCTAGTGTTCTGACAGAAAATTATGTTTTAGCAGGGCCAAAGTATGTAGACAAGTGGAGTTTGACGTTGGTGAGAACTTCATCTCTTGAATATGGTCTGCTGGGAATTGTTCAGGCGCTGAGGTAATGAATAAACGTGACTGAATAAGCCACAGAGTGATATCTAACTCCCATATAAGCAGGAAACGCAGACCAGCCTTCATATTGTATAGCTCCCTATAAATGTCCTCTCTAGGGTGGTCTGTTCTGTGTCATGTCAGCTTTACTCTGACATTTGGTACACCAGTAAATTCAAATAAAATTCAATTTAGCTAGCACATAAAGAAATCTCCTGGATAATATTATAATTTCATTGAATCATAGAGAAGGATAAATGTATTAGCATATGTATTAAAAAGAGCTGTTCCTGGTATTTGTAGTTGTAGATTTATTTTATTATTTTATTACATGCATATACAACAGCACAGAATTTATAAAGGAGTCAATAAATTTATCTTTTTATTGATGACTCATTGTCATATGTTGTGTAGATTGATAGAGATTTATGTATTTAGACTAGACATTCATTTGGCTCATTGATTTTTCAATACTACTATTATGTACAATGCCTATAGAAAACCATCACATTGATAAGAGAAGCTATAAAGAGGTCAGTGGAAATTCTGGAAGGATTTACAAGTCTTTATCCCTGTGATTGGTCAGTGTTAATACCTCAGTCTCACAGGCCTTACATAATGGAGGATGGCAAGCAAACAGATTAATCAGAAGTACTACTGTTCACATTTCCATGTATAATTTTTTAAATAAATTTTCAATTTCTCATTACTTGAATGTTGTAAAGCAAAGTGGTTCAATAAAGGTGGGAAAATGTTTTAAATGGGGTTTATTTCAGGCTCTAGGACTGTGGTAGCCTAGTGGTTAAGGTACTGGACTTTGGATCAAAAGGTCCAGGGTTCAAATCCCACCTCTGCCAAGCTGCCACTGTTGGGTCCTTGAGCAAGACCCTTAACCCACAATTGCTTGGATGGTAAGACTGTATCAATTGTAAGTCGCTCTGGATAAGGGCGTCTGCTAAATGCTGTAAATGCTGTAAAAATGTTTCAAAGGTGTTGAAGATTGTCTGTAGTCACTGTAAAAGTAAATTGCTTAATGATAATAACGAAAGTAATGATAATATAACAATAATCCAGTCTTTGTTGTTACAGACAGTAAATGATTTGAGGGTTGGAATATATTTTTGCACTAAACCTTTCTTAAGTAAAATCTTTGTCATCAAGTGTTGTGACTTTTTTATATTTGGGTTCATGTGTATAGAAATTCTTAGTCTACATTTGTGATTACGGTACAGTAGGTCAGTTGGCTTATATGAGTCATTTTGTATGTGTGTGGATGTATAGTCATTGTTTACTGTAAGTGCGTTTACTTATGAGTAAGTTTTACATTTCTATGCTTGTGTGTGCACTTATAGAACTGTATATAGTCTGTGTGTTTACTATAAGTTGGTTCAGTCATGTGACACAGCCAGACTGATTTGGTTAGACTGACTCTGTTAGTAATTATTAAATCTGGAGTCACTGAGGCATGGTCAGCTTGTTTCAGCTGTCACTGGTCACTTTGCTTATGACTGATTATGTGTAAAAAGGGAACTGTTGTATTACTAGCAGATAGCTACCATTATAACTGTCTTTAAAGAATTGACTTACTGTCAGTGGTGTGATAGTTCCTTCTTTTATCAGTCCTGTGGTGCTTTTGTAAGAAAATAGCTGTGGGACTTTGACAGACCTTAATTTACAGTACTGTGCAAAAGTCTTAGGCCACCATTAGATTTGACACTACATAACACTCTTTTCCACTGGCCTTCATTCCAGTCTTTAGCATACCTTACCCTTTTCACCCTGTTCCCCTTTCAAAAAGTGTTTTCTTGTCTGTTACCCTTCCAAAAAAAATATTAATTATCAAGCTTGTTCAGACTGTCGAATGGTCAAATTTGCATCCTGATGAAGCTGCCAGATGCTGCTTTTGCCCAAGTGTTAGGGGAAATTCTTGCCACTGTAGCCTATAGAACGTTTTTTTCTCATTTTTTTCAGTTTTGTAATACTACATAGAAATTCCCTGTATTTTCTGGCTGTATTCTAATAAAGAGACTCATAAATTATATATGCTTGTTATACCATTGCTAAAACTATGGTATATCAAATCTATGGTATATCGAATCTAAAGGCTTTTTTACTAGAACTTGATCTATAGTTTCTGTTCTATTGCTTAACATTAAATGACATAATTTGAACTGTGTAACCAATCTTACCTGTATAAAGTAGCAAGAAATTGAATTTCATTGAATTTCATTGAATCATAGAGAAGGATAAATGTATTATAATATGTATATTAAAAAGAGCTGTTCCAAGTATTTGTAGTTGTAGATTTCTTTTATTATTTTTACTACATGCTTATGAAACAGCACAGAATTTATTAAGGAGTCAAGAAACTTATTTTTTTCTTGAAGACTTTAATGCTCACTGGCATATGTTGTGTGGATTGATAGAGGTTTATGTATTTAGAATAGACATTCATTTGGATCATTGATTTTTTAATACTATTATTATGTACAATGCCTATATGCAAATGAAATGCAAGTCGTTGTTAAAATAGTTGTTAACTACTAATAAATCCAGTGCAGTTGGCACCAATGCATTACATCCAGACTAACGAGTATATTAGTGTGTGTGTGTGTATTTTATGTGTGTGTATAAATTAATTTGTACAACCAGTGTTGATGTACTTCAATTACGTTTTTATGGTAGTCTTGTTCATTTCTGGATATTTTATTTAGCTTTTCATGGCTTCATTTCAATTTTATTTTAAGACATTTTGGAACTATTTTGTATGTTGTGTGAAAAATACATTCACCAAATGTCAGGTGATCACTAGTTTCATCCTGGTTCCATATCCATCCATGGCATGAAGTTACAAGAGAGCCTAGCTGGTGCTGAAGTTGGTGTATTTGAATGAAATGGCTTCTTTTCCATGTAAGTCAAACACAAGATAATCAAGTAATCAAGTCAAGTATGTTTTTAATTGTTGTCCCTTCCATATATATGTACATAGAGGAGATCAAAAGTTGTTCCTCCAGAACTATGGTGCAACATTTATCATAGCACGATAATTACATAAATTGCACAGTACAATAAATACAACATGTACAAGGAAGGAATAATGTACTGTAAATGAAGCATTATGGCTGGGTTTTTCCACACCTAGAGTACAGGTCAAAAGCCCACTAGTGAAGATGTTTCTAGTTTGCATTTTACTAGAATTGAATACAATGTTTTTAATTGCAAATCATGTAATCAGCATAACAGTTTAAGTGACAAATTGACTCTTATGTAAGTTTCAGAATTTATTAGCAATTGTTACTAATAATGCTGTAATGACAGTGTGCACTCAAGCTGGCACGGACTCCACAAACTTGTGCAGAATGTGATGATCCATGTTATCCCAGCATGATTTCCATCTTGTGATGTTACTGAATGCTTGGCTTTCTCCATCTTCATTTTTTCATTTAGTCATTTAGACTCTTAGCCAGAGCAACTTATAACTGATACAGTCTTACAAAGTAATTGTTGGTTAAAGACCTTGTCCAATTGTCACAGCTTGTCAGTGGTGGGATTTGAACCCTGGACCTTCAGGTCCACTTTCAAGTATCTAAACCACTAAGCTACCACATTAATCTTCAAATGACCCATAAACACTCAATGCAGTTTAGATCAGGTGAATGTGGAGGAAAGTTTATGACAGTCAGCACTCCTTGAGCTTTTTTGGTCGGTTGTTATGTCACTGCCATATGAATCCTTGTTCACAAAGTATTTTTACTAATGGCTTTACACGTTTGGCTGCTACTCTAAATACAGCTGGGCTTTTCACTCTTATCTTGTCACCACTTTTTGCATCAATAAGTTCACATGAGGAAGGGATAGTTGCATATGTATCTGTAAGACAGACTTGGGCAGGACAGTCTAGCTGGGTAAACCATTTTAGTAGCGCTGGATGGTTCTTCTTGTCAAATTGGCTACATTACTGGCTGCTCAAAAGTGCCAAATTAAACTAAATTGTTTTTCAGTTTATTTAGTGTTAAGAAAGTACAAAGTCTTATTCTGCAACAAGCAATGCTGTTGGCTTATCTTTTGCCTACTAATCCATCTATGATGAACCTTGTATATGCTGTTCCTCTTCAGCTAATTGGAGACCAGCGGCTTCTTCTATAATTTGCTCTGAGTCCACATACATTTTCCAGAGCTTACTCCTCTAGAGAAGCATAACCATGAAGGTTTCATCTTTATATTACAGACTGCTTGTGTACATGAAATCTCGTCCTGCCTTCTTGTCTTCTTGACAGAATTACCAAGAATTCTTTACACCATAACGTAGTGTCTTTTCTGTAGTATGTGACCCCTGAACTTTCATATTAGGTTTTGAACCATGGAAGGTGGCAGAACACACAGTGGTTGGATGTAATGCTTAAGGTCCTGAGAAAGAGCACTATGTGCAAAGAGAGAACAAAGAGAGCAAGTTTGCACAGTGAAACCATAGTATCTTGCTGTGTGATAGCTGAATGACAGGCGGATAGCTGCCTGTTGCTGTAGCTACATGTACAGTACATCAACCGGTAATAAAATGCATTTCCATGGAAATTGAACGTCAGCCACACTGCGTGTTTAAAGAAGTGAGCGCTCTTAATTGCTCCCAGCTTTGACCACACTCAGAATTAAGATCAGCTGTCTGGGCTTCAGAAAGGGAAAGCTCAGCATTTGGGGTTTGGTTTGGAACACATTATCATTTACCTCTATGCTTTTGATGTAGTGCCAGTCCTGTAGTCCAAGACGTGTTATGCATAAGAACTTACGATTCCTGGTTACCCCTTCTTTTTCTCCATAGCTTAATACCTAAACAAAGGTCATTTAACCACAATAGAAGGGAGAGACCACAAACATCCTTCCTCTGGGATCATGTTATTTACAGTGTTTCAGGTTAGAAACCACAAGCAACTCTGTTTGGATTTACATTGTACATACTTTTGTTTCCATCATGCCAAGTGATGATTTTCTATTTCATTGACACACATAAATAATTCTTATGCAGATGTATGACATTAACCTTGATCATAATCACACTTGTCCTAAAGCAACATACGAATATTGGTTGTCTTGTGTTTGTGCAGAACAAGGGAATGTTTGTTATATGAAAGTAAAATGTACAAACATGAATCTAGATATCAATTAATGTTGCTTTAATAAGTAAAAAACATTAGAAATGTCCCATTTTCACATACAAAGGTCTCTCTGTGTGTACCATGTTTATATTGCATTGTGGCAACCAAAGCAAAATCTGACATCTATGACAAAACTGAAACTTTCATTTGAAAAAGCAAAACCGTCAAAAGATCTCCATTAGGTTACTATGGTTAAGGTAAGGGTTACGAGTAGGTGTACAGTAGGTGTAGCATTAATTAGCTCCAGTAATCATTACAAAAATGGAAAGTCCCCAATGGTTATGATAACCAAGACTGTGTGTGTGTGTGTGTGTGTGTGCGTGTATAATGTATGCCATTATAGGGACTAAATGTCCCCACAAGGATTGAAAAATGACTTTTGATGACATTTCTCTTTGAGGAAAACGTTTTGTTTGTTTGTTTTTTTAGAGAAACTGTAACTTAAAAAAAAAGCGTCAAAAGATTTGCTTTAGGTCACTGAGTTTTTGGTTATGGTAATGGGCAGGTGTAGGTGTAGCATTAATTAGGTACAGCAATCATTACGTCAATGAAAAGCCATCAAAAGTTGGGATTACCAACAATTGTGTGCGTCTGTGTGTGTGTATATATCACTGTAGGGACAAAATGTCCCCACAAGGATGGAAAAATCTGACATTTCTGGCGTGGGATATTTTGCTGGTCGCCACAAGGTAAACTGCTGTTTTTTACAGGAACTGCAACTTTCTTTTGAAAAACAAAAAGAGTCAAAAGAATTGCTAGGTTACTGAGGTTAATTAATTAATTAGGTACAGTAACCATTATTTCTATGGAAAGTCCCTACCTGGATAGTGTGTGTGTGTGTGTGTGTGTGTGTGTGTGTGTGTGTGTGTGTGTGTGTGTGTGTGTGTGTGTGTTTGTGTGTGTGTGAGAGATCAATCTGTGGTTCTTGCACTAACACAGACCCAACCCATCTTACCTGCAGAAACGTAGGTGGACCCTTTATTATAGAAAGTATTAAGTGTCACTTTAATAAATAAAAAAGATGTCCAAATGTCCCCACAAGGATAGCAAAATCTGACATTGCTGGTAAATGAACCACTCAGATGGTACAGCACTGATTCCCAATGCTGAGCAGTCCTGATTCGTATACTGCCCCTGGCAAGTTGTCTGTCTAATGGAAGTTCCCCCCTCATGGGGTCATCACACCCACCAAGGCTACCAGCAGTCACACGTTGTCTATCTCACCTCACCAGGGGAGCTCCTGAGTTTGAGTTGCTCCAGGTCACGGGGGCTGGGTCTGTGCTGGTGACCAGGGGTGTTCATGCAATTGAATACTGTTAAAAGGACACCTGAACAAGTATTGAAATAATTGTGCACATTACTGGTGATAATTGGTCTACTTTGAACAAAGTATGTGAGGTAATGTATATTGACCGCTAGATGTGGTACGATACTGCTTCACCCATAAAGCATTAAACCAGTGGTTCTTAATCTTGATTGACCCCTTTTTAAATTTAGTGAAAGCCACAGAATCCTTCACTGCTCCGGACCCCCATTTTTAAGACTTGTAATCAAAACTTACAGACCCCCTAAAGCCCATACATGGATCACAAATTATGAAACCCTGCTTTAAATGAGCTTCTCTTTGTTATGCTCACCTCTGGTTTTTGATTGCTGTTGGTATGGTAGCAAGACTTAAAAGAAACCGCATGTGAGTTATAAGGCGCGATATCAATGATCGACTGCTAACGAATCTATTTTCATACATAACGCCCACCGGGTTATAAGGCGCATTAATGAAACAAAACTCTTAAGTTCCGTCGGAAGCTCAGTTTGTTCTTTACCTGGCGCAGGGCGTCTTCTTGCTTCCTCCACTTCCGTATCATTGATTCGTTAATGTTGAATTCTCTCGCAGCTGCTCTATGACCATGTTGTACTGCGTGACTGATAGCGTTGTGTTTGAAATCCGCTTCGAAAATGAATGAATGAATGCACGTACCCTAATGCTGAAGCACATACCGTATTACTCCGTGATGCTGCGCACTACGGTGGCCGTAAGCTTCGTAACTTACCAAGGCCGTGCTAAAACATTTTGACAGATTTATGAGCGCCGTGTACCATCTACAGAAAGCACAACCAGAATTAATTCATACATTAGGCGCACCGCATTTTAAGGTGCTCTGTCGATTTTTGAGAAAGTTAAAGGATTTTAAGTGCGCCTTATGGTCTGAAAAATACGGTACTAGTAATGCATGGCAACACAATGAATTCACCATGATTGGAACATTATTTAGTCACACCATCAACAATTGCCTAAATTGGCTTGTCCCTCCAATCCAAAAATCTGTCATATTGCCAATGCTCAATGTGTCAATTATTTTGGGCACCTTTTCAGATAATTTCAGATACTTGTCGCTTCAGAACTTAAGAGTACATTATGTCTGTTAATGTTTGTGCTCTACAGAGGTTTGTGGTAGCCACCTTTCATTTAGAAAACCAATAAGACATGCAATTTGACCAGGGTTGCCCAACCATTTACACAAGGCTATAATAGTATCTTCTCTGTCAATGGGCTTTTCTCAGCATTCACACAGAGAATGAAGCACGACAAACTGTATTATTATAAATGGTCTAATAATATGACTTATGCTAAAACAATCCATTATTATTGTTTATTTGTCTTTTCTATGCAAAGTCAAATAAATGTACAGTTTTTTTTAAATAAAGGGATGGAATGGACCATGATGCTTACAGAGGTCACACTGGCAAGAAGTCTCTCACTTAATGTTTATTTTTTTAAAACCACGATAGGAACTGAAGTATGCCTTTGCTTCCCCCACATGTGGATGCTGTGGCAGTCAGAGCATCACACAGGCTCTTGATTACAGAGCGCAGACTGAGAGACAGGTATTTTAAATGCTGCAATAGTCCACTGATCCTCTGTGGATTCACCACAAGGCAAGATGGAACGTGTCCCGGTCTCCATTTCTTTTGTGCTAACCGCAGATGTGGTTTAGTTACCTTCTATTTAGTCTGCAGGGACTGTCTGTTCTGCAGGGTTTGGCTGTAAGAACTGTGATTTCCATCTAGGATTTTGTGTTTGGGGGAAACTTTCATGGGGGGCCTGTATCGCAGTAGCTTAGGACACAGCTTCCTTTGGATGATAATTCAATGAATGCATCAACATGAATGAGGTTTAGATGATGAGATTTGACAGCACAGATACAGGATGTAAAATAACAGTTACATTACAGGTGTGTTGACTGAAGTTAAATTAACATAATTGAACCTCTCCTTGTTTCTACACTCATTACCCATTTTATCAGTTCCACATACCATATAGATGCACTTTTGAGTTCTACAATTACAGACTGTAGGCCACCTGTTTCTTAGATACTTTTTAGTGCCCTTCACTCTGTTCTCTAATGGTCAGGACCCCCACAGATCAGGTACTATTTGGGTGGTGGATCATTCTCAGCACTGCACTGACATGGATGTGGTGGTGGTGTGTTAGTGTCTGTTGTGCTGGTATGATTGGATCAGACACATCAGAGCTGCTGGAGTATTTAAGCACTGTGTTCTCTTACTGTGCACTCTTGTAGACACATCCACCATATTGCACCACCTTGTATAAGACAGACAGAAAGTCAGAGACAGTAGCTCATCTGTTGTTGCACAGTTTGTTAGTCATCCTCTAATCCTTGATCAGTTCTTACAGGATGCTGGTGGCTAAAGATTTTAGTTGGTAGACTATTTTCAGTCCAGCAGTGACACCGTGGTGTTTAAAAACTCAAGCAGCATTGCTGTGTCTGATCAACCCTTACCAGCACAACACACACTAACACACCACCACCTTGTCTTTGTCACTGTAGTGCTGAGAATGATCCACCATCCAAATAGTACCTGATCAGTGGGGGTAATGACCATTAGTGAACAGAGTAAAGGGGACAAACAAGGTATGTAGATAAATAGATGGACTACAGTCTGTAATTGTAGATCTAGTGAGTGGGACGGTTAATTGGACAGTGAGTGTAGAAACAAGAAGGTGTACCTAATAAAGTGAACAGTGAGTGCATTTCTGTTAATGTCCGTTAATGAACCACCACTGGTTATGTTTTGGATTTATCATACTGTATATGCAACAAATGTCCAAATGACATGTGGACTATTCCAGAGTTTAATACATTATGTGATGGTTCAGGCCTCACAAAGTGTTCTGTTTAAACTCAACCACCTGGGTTCCTCTATGCAGCTGACTGAGATCTTTGACTCTCACAAAACAGGAGAAGTTTATATAGAGATATCTTTAAAGGATATTAAAACATTACAGTGGTGCTTGAAAGTTTGTAGAATTTTCTATATTTCTGCATGCATTTAACATAAAACATCATCAGATTTTCACACAAGTCCTAAAAGTAGATGAAGAGAACCCAGTTAAACAAATGAGACACAAATATTATACTTAAAATATTATACGTCATGTATTTATTGAGGAAAATGATCCAATATTACATATTAGTGAGTGGCAAAAGTATGTGAACCTTTGCTTTCAGTATTTGGTGTGACCCCCCTGTGCAGCAAAATAAGCAAAAAAACTAAAAAAACGTTTCCTGTAAATTGTTGGTCAGTCTTTGCCACAACCGGGTTGGGAGGGAAATTTTAGGCCCATTCCTCCCATACAGAAAACCAGCTTCAGGCTCTGGGATTTGGGGATGTTGGTGGGTTTCCTCAAACATTACTGCTCACTTCAAGGGTCCTTTAAAAGTCAGGGGGACTTTTCCAGGCTGTTTCCAAAAACATTGAAAAACTTATTCTTTCTTTAACCAGTCTTTTGGTAGAACGACTGGTGTGTGCTTTAGGGTCATTGGTTCTTGCGGCATGACCCACCTTCTCTTTGGATTCAGTTCATGGACAGATTGTTTCTGACATTTTTCCTTTAGGAATTAAATCTTGATATCATCAGAATCCATTGTTTCAATTTTCAAATGATGGGGCCAAAACAAGGCCGTCCTGGGGGGCCCAAGAAGATCAGAAGATGCAAGCAAAAAACATGGGGCCAAAAAGCCATGATACTACCACCACCAGTTCCCAACAGATGGGGAAGGTTCTTATGATGGAATGGAATTGCAGCGTTTTCCTTTCTTCAAAAACATAAACGCTTGTCTCTAAAACCAAAAAAAAAGTTCTATTTTGGTCTCATTCGTCCCCAAAAAAAAACATTCTTTCTAATAGCCTTTGGCTTGTCCACGTGAATCCTTTTAGCAAAAAAAAAAAAAACTGCAGATGCAATGTTCTTTTTGGAGAAGCAGTGGCTTTCTTCTTTTTTTGCAACCCCTGCCATGGCACACCATTGTTGTTCAATGTTTCTTCTTGATGGTGGGACTCATGAACATTAAACATTAGCCTTCAAGTTGCTTAAGCAGTTTTACCCCTGGGGTTCTTTTATGATCTCACCCCAAAAAAAAACTATTAACATTTTTTGCCTTGCTCTTGAAGTTGATCTTTGTGGGGGGCGAACCCACTCCTGGGGAGGGTAAACAATTGGTTCTTGTTATTTCCCCATTGGTGTTACCACCAATTCTGTTCTGGAATTGTGGATTGGTTGGAAGGTTTCCAAAACTCTTTTAGAGATGGTTTTGTAAACCTATTTCCAGCCCTAATGGAGCATCCAACAAACTCTTTTTCTGAGGTCCTCAGAAAAATCTCAAGGGAAAAAAACCTCAGAAAACAAACATTGTGTTGTGAAAAAAGAAGCAGGGACTTTGATAGATTCCCTTGTTCTTTAAAGTAAAAAAACAGGGTGCCCACTCACCACCTGATTGTCATCCCACTGATTGAAAACACCTGACTCTAATTTCACCTTCAAATTAACTGTTAATCCTAGAGGTTCACATACCTTTGCCATTCACTAATATGTGATATTGGATCATTTTCTTCAATAAATAAATGACCAATAGTATTTTTGTCTCATTTGTTTAACTGGGTTCTCTCTATCTACTTTTAGGACTTGTGTGAAAATCTGATGATGTTTTAGGTCATATTTATGCAGAAATATAGCCACTGTATTTTACTGTGTAAATAAAATGTAAATAAATACCCCCGAAAAAGAGCCCCGGAGACGACTCCAGCAAATGATGGGCAGGAGAACAAACTGGCACTAAAATCACAAGAAAGATGGAGACACCATTGCTGCAGACCTAGCTGCCAGCAAAACCCTGTCGAATTCTGCTGAAGTTGAACTCGAAGGAAATAAAGTGAACCCCTGGCCATATATAAAGGACCACTTTGCCAGTGCAAGAAAGGCAACAGCTTTATTGTAGACTTTCAGTGGTTGTATTGTTTGAAAATGTTTTATGGGATAGTCTGCACTAAAATGACGCATTATATCTCCCTACATTTTTATATGTTGTGTGTCGACATGTTTAATTTTGTTATTGCACTTTAATTTGTAAAGTTGTGTTAATTCAAAACAAGTAGCTGAGATATTTTAATCCCCTTCTCCTTTTTGTACTGCACAAGAATGGCCAACCTCCCACTGTTAAAAAAGTAACTAACTTTTACTAAAAGTAAGTAACTTTTACTTTGAGTAAATTTTATATGACCTACTATTTACTTTTACTTGAGTAGATTTTTAGAACTGTAATTTTACTTAAGTAAAATTTCATCAGAGTAATAGTACTTTTACTTGAGTAGAATATTTTAGTACTTTTTCCACCTTTGGTACTTACTATAAACCAGTTTGTGGTACCTTAATTAGGAAGTATCACTTCAGAAAACTCAAGTAATTTACCTCAGTGGTCTGTATGACATTGTAAGTTTGTAATGGTTACCGGCTTTTATGCCCTGAAGTTAAGCCTCATTTCTAATTTATAAAGTAAATTTGTGAAATAGCAGCATAGTAAAATACCACATTCCCAGTGCTCATCCTTTATGTCTGGCATTGCCAAAAGCTTGGGGTCACTGAGTTTGGGTTACACTGCTGACTGTCTATAAATGAGGTGAGAAATTCTGGGATACTATATCTGAGCGCCCAGGGGAGGAAAGAGCATAGCTTGGATATTACATAACTGGGATGGCTTACCTTCAGGAGATAGATTTAGATGCGGATGGTTTGGCAAAGAATATAATGTGAGTCAATGTGTGAGTGAGTGCTTTATGATGGATTGGCGCCCTGCCTCTCATCGCAACCCTGAATTGGATTAATCAGGTATGAAAATTAATGAACGAATGAATAATATCCCTGTATTTCTTCACAATACAACATAATGTAGCTAGATTGGTTTGAAAACTCTAGCACATGGGGAAAGCTGAACATAAAGCACTATAAAATCAAAGAAAGGAGAAAGGAGACTAAACTGATGACTTCTGCCACTGCAGTCAGGACTGAGTGCTTTTGAGTTTTGGGGGTGGAGGGGTGTCAGGAGCCTTTGGCAGCATTCACAGGGCCTGGGTCAACACGCCAGTCCATCACTCAGGGCTTAGAAGGGGTTGCTGTTGTTGAGATAGGGGATGCTCCCTCATGTAATCCCCTCAGTCATACATGACGGATATAGTGGCTCTGTGATGCCCAACCCAGCCTGAAGGCCAAAGGCATAGGCAGGAGGTAGAATGTCCTCCAGAATAATTCCTTCTCACAGCATCCTTATGATTTCTTTTTTTAAACAGTGTGATGTTTTTTTTCTCCTGGCATGTTAGATTTGGCTGAAATTATTATTATTATTATTATTATTATTATATATATTTAATCGTGTTATTTTTAAATAGCTATGCTGTAAGAGAGATTAAACAAATATAGCTGTAAGAGAGATTGTTACAGAGTCTTATAAATAAAAAGGTAGTGTCTAGATGGGATTGGTGCACTGTGTAAATAAAGAACTTTGGGTTGACTCACACTGGTGTGGCTCTGAGCTTGGTTTTTCTGGAATGTCTTTTGCCCTCACACATTTCTGACGCATGGGGAATGCAGTTCCTTTAACATACGAGCTGAAACCCAGGTGACTACGGTAATGGGCTAATTGCTGCTGTGTCAGCAGTTAAATGTTATTTCTTTCTTTTGAAAATCAGTTTCTTTTTTAAAACACTGATGCCACATAAAATATTAAATATACTTAAAAAATACTGTATGTGAATGTAAACCAGAGTAAAACATGACATTGCTTGTAAAAATGGAAAAATATAATATTTTTTCTAATAACGGAGCTGGTCAGTGTAATAGGTGGTCTTTTATAAAATGAAACAAGTTGCTGTTACATTACTAGTCCTGTACCCATTTAATGTGATTCATGTCCATGGCATTGCTTTGACAGGATGTGCTAAGGAAATCGATTTGCTGTCATGACGCATTCCACACAGTGAAGTATAAAATGCAGACCCATGAGTGGTCGAAGTGTTATACACCCTTCCCACTGAAGGAATGTGGTAAATTGTAACGAAGCCCATGGTTCCCAGCAACAAAGTTCCCAGCTACAATTCATCTCTCTCTCTC